>CM065186.1:21220077-21478322 GCA_033026295.1 Channa striata | reverse complement strand
GGATGCTTGAATTACATGCATTTACTGTCTTTTAAGGAAACATGCCACAAGCTTGTTTATATGTTCTGCTGAGTGGATTTAGGCTAAATAAGAAGGCAGACACAGTTTTATTTGAGTTTGGTGCAGAAATTGTTCAATACAAGCTTGGCTTCAAAACAGCATTTTCTCGTTGAGAAAAATCGATTCAGTGAGCATAAAAGGATGCTTGAATTACATGCATTTACTGTCTTTTAAGAAAATATCCCACAAGCTTGTTTATATGTTCTGCTGAGTGGATTTAGGCTAAATAAGAAGGCAGACACAGTTTTATTTGAGTTTGGTGCAGAAATTGTTCAATACAAGGTTGGCTTCAAAACAGCATTTTCTCGCTGAGAAAAGGTTATTGCGAGCATAAATGGATGCTTGAATTACATGCATTTACTGTCTTTTAAGGAAACATCCCACAACCATATTTATATGTTCTGCTGAGAGGATTTAGGCTAAATAAGAAGGCAAACACAGTTTCATTTGAGTTTGGTGCAGAAATTGTTCAATACAAGCTTGGCTTCAAAACAGCATTTTCTCGCTGAGAAAAGACGATTGGGAAATTAAAACGATGCTTGAATTACATGCATTTACTGTCTTTTAAGGTAAAATGCCACAAGCTTGTTTATATGTTCTGCTGAGTGGATTTAGGCTAAATAAGAAGGCAGACACAGTTTTATTTGAGTTTGGTGCAGAAATTGTTCAATACAAGCTTGGCTTCAAAACAGCATTTTCTCGCTGAGAAAAGGCGATTGCGAGCATAAATGGATGTTTGAATTACATGCATTTACTGTCTTTTAAGGAAACATGTCACAAGCTTATTTTCAGTCTCTCCTGAGTGGATTTAGGCTAAATAAGAAGGCAGACACAGTTTTATTTGAGTTTGGTGCAGAAATTGTTCAATACAAGCTTGGCTTCAAAACAGCATTTTCTCGCTGAGAAAAGGCCATTGCGTAGCATAAATGGATGCTTGAATTACATGCATTTACTGTCTTTTAAGGAAACATCCCACAACCATATTTATATGTTCTGCTGAGATGATTTAGGCTAAATAAGAAGGCAGACACAGTTTTATTTGAGTTTGGTGCAGAAATTGTTCAATACAAGCTTGGCTTCAAAACAGCATTTTCTCGCTGAGAAAAGGCGATTATGAAAAATAAAAGGATGCTTGAATTACATGCATTTACTGTCTTTTAAGGAAACATGCCACAAGCTTGTTTATATGTTCTGCTGAGTGGATTTAGGCTAAATAAGAAGGCAGACACAGTTTTATTTGAGTTTGGTGCAGAAATTGTTCAATACAAGCTTGGCTTCAAAACAATATTTTCTCGCTGAGAAAAGGCGATTGCGAGCATAAAAGGATGCTTGAATTACATGCATTTACTGTCTTTTAAGGAAACATGCCACAAGCTTGTTTATATGTTCTGCTGAGTGGATTTAGGCTAAATAAGAAGGCAGACACAGTTTTATTTGAGTTTGGTGCAGAAATTGTTCAATACAAGCTTGGCTTCAAAACAGCATTTTCTCGCTGAGAAAAGGTGATTGCGAGCATAAAAGGATGCTTGAATTACATGCATTTACTGTCTTTTAAGGTAAAATGCCACAAGCTTGTTTATATGTTCTGCTGAGTGGATTTAGGCTAAATAAGAAGGCAGACACAGTTTTATTTGAGTTTGGTGCAGAAATTGTTCAATACAAGCTTGGCTTCAAAACAGCATTTTCTTGCTGAGAAAAAGGCGATTACGAGCATAAAAGGATGCGTGAATTACATGCATTTACTGTCTTTTAAGGAAACATCCCACAAACTTATTTTTCAGTCTCTGCTGAGTGGATTTAGGCTAAATGAGAAGGCAGACACAGTTTTATTTGACTTTGGTGCAGAAATTGTTCAATACAAGCTTGGCTTCAAAACAGCATTTTCTCGCTGAGAAAAGGCGATTACGAGCATAAAAGGATGCTTGAATTACATGCATTTACTGTCTTTTAAGGAAACATCCCACAACCATATTCATATGTTCTGCTGAGTGGATTTAGGCTAAATAAGAAGGCAGACACAGTTTTATTTGAGTTTGGTGCAGAAATTGTTCAATACAAGCTTGGCTTCAAAACAGCATTTTCTCGCTGAGAAAAGGCGATTGCGAGCATAAAAGGATGCTTGAATTACATGCATTTACTGTCTTTTAAGGAAACATCCCACAAGCTTATTTTATATGTTCTGCTGAGTGGATTTAGGCTAAATAAGAAGGCAGACACAGTTTTATTTGAGTTTGGTGCAGAAATTGTTCAATACAAGCTTGGCTTCAAAACAGCATTTTCTCGCTGAGAAAAAGCGATTACGAGCATAAAAGGATGCTTGAATTACATGCATTTACTGTCTTTTAAGGAAACATGCCCACAAGCTTATTTATCAGTCTCTGCTGAGTGGATTTAGGCTAAATAAGAAGGCAGACACAGTTTTATTTGAGTTTGGTGCAGAAATTGTTCAATACAAGCTTGGCTTCAAAACAGCATTTTCTCGCTGAGAAAAGGCGATTGCGAGCATAAAAGGATGCTTGAATTACATGCATTTACTGTCTTTTAAGGAAACATCCCACAAGCTATATTTATATGTTCTGCTGAGTGGATTTAGGGCTAAATAAGAAGGCAGACACAGTTTTATTTGAGTTTGGTGCAGAAATTGTTCAATACAAGCTTGGCTTCAAAACAGCATTTTCTCGCTGAGAAAAGGCGATTACGAGCATAAAAGGATGCTTGAATTACATGCATTTACTGTCTTTTAAGGAAACATCCCACAAGCTTGTTTTATAGTTCTGCTGAGTGGATTTAGGCTAAATAAGAAGGCAGACACAGTTTTATTTGAGTTTGGTGCAGAAATTGTTCAATACAAGCTTGGCTTCAAAACAGCATTTTCTCGCTGAGAAAAAGGCGATTACGAGCATAAAAGGATGCTTGAATTACATGCATTTACTGTCTTTTAAGGAAACATCCCACAAGCTTGTTTATATGTTCTGCTGAGTGGATTTAGGCTAAATAAGAAGGCAGACACAGTTTTATTTGAGTTTGGTGCAGAAATTGTTCAATACAAGCTTGGCTTCAAAACAGCATTTTCTCGCTGAGAAAAGGCGATTGCGAGCATAAAAGGATGCTTGAATTACATGCATTTACTGTCTTTTAAGGAAACATCCCACAAGCTTATTTATTAGTTCTGCTGAGTGGATTTAGGCTAAATAAGAAGGCAGACACAGTTTTATTTGAGTTTGGTGCAGAAATTGTTCAATACAAGCTTGGCTTCAAAACAGCATTTTCTCGCTGAGAAAAGGCGATTGCGAGCATAAAATGGATGCTTGAATTACATGCATTTACTGTCTTTTAAGGAAACATCCCACAAGCTTATTTATTAGTCTCTGCTGAGTGGATTTAGGCTAAATAAGAAGGCAGACACAGTTTTATTTGAGTTTGGTGCAGAAATTGTTCAATACAAGCTTGGCTTCAAAACAGCATTTTCTCGCTGAGAAAAAGGCGATTGCGAGCATAAAAGGATGCTTGAATTACATGCATTTACTGTCTTTTAAGGAAACATCCCACAAGCTTATTTATATGTTCTGCTGAGTGGATTTAGGCTAAATAAGAAGGCAGACACAGTTTTATTTGAGTTTGGTGCAGAAATTGTTCAATACAAGCTTGGCTTCAAAACAGCATTTTCTCGCTGAGAAAAAGCGATTGCGAGCATAAAAGGATGCTTGAATTACATGCATTTACTGTCTTTTAAGGAAACATCCCACAAGCTTGTTTATAGTTCTGCTGAGTGGATTTAGGCTAAATAAGAAGGCAGACACAGTTTTATTTGAGTTTGGTGCAGAAATTGTTCAATACAAGCTTGGCTTCAAAACAGCATTTTCTCGCTGAGAAAAAGGCGATTGCGAGCATAAAAGGATGCTTGAATTACATGCATTTACTGTCTTTTAAGGAAACATCCCACAAGCTTATTTTTATGTCTCTGCTGAGTGGATTTAGGCTAAATAAGAAGGCAGACACAGTTTTATTTGAGTTTGGTGCAGAAATTGTTCAATACAAGCTTGGCTTCAAAACAGCATTTTCTCGCTGAGAAAAGGCGATTGCGAGCATAAAAGGATGCTTGAATTACATGCATTTACTGTCTTTTAAGGAAACATCCCACAAGCTTATTTATATGTTCTGCTGAGTGGATTTAGGCTAAATAAGAAGGCAGACACAGTTTTATTTGAGTTTGGTGCAGAAATTGTTCAATACAAGCTTGGCTTCAAAACAGCATTTTCTCGCTGAGAAAAGGCGATTGCGAGCATAAAAGGATGCTTGAATTACATGCATTTACTGTCTTTTAAGGAAACATCCCACAAGCTTATTTATCAGTCTCTGCTGAGTGGATTTAGGCTAAATAAGAAGGCAGACACAGTTTTATTTGAGTTTGGTGCAGAAATTGTTCAATACAAGCTTGGCTTCAAAACAGCATTTTCTCGCTGAGAAAAAGGCGATTGCGAGCATAAAAGGATGCTTGAATTACATGCATTTACTGTCTTTTAAGGAAACATCCCACAAGCTTGTTTATATGTTCTGCTGAGTGGATTTAGGCTAAATAAGAAGGCAGACACAGTTTTATTTGAGTTTGGTGCAGAAATTGTTCAATACAAGCTTGGCTTCAAAACAGCATTTTCTCGCTGAGAAAAAGGCGATTGCGAGCATAAAAGGATGCTTGAATTACATGCATTTACTGTCTTTTAAGGAAACATCCCACAAGCTTGTTTATCATGTTCTGCTGAGTGGATTTAGGCTAAATAAGAAGGCAGACACAGTTTTATTTGAGTTTGGTGCAGAAATTGTTCAATACAAGCTTGGCTTCAAAACAGCATTTTCTCGCTGAGAAAAGGCGATTACGAGCATAAAAGGATGCTTGAATTACATGCATTTACTGTCTTTTAAGGAAACATCCCACAAGCTTATTTATCATGTTCTGCTGAGTGGATTTAGGCTAAATAAGAAGGCAGACACAGTTTTATTTGAGTTTGGTGCAGAAATTGTTCAATACAAGCTTGGCTTCAAAACAGCATTTTCTCGCTGAGAAAAGGCGATTGCGAGCATAAAAGGATGCTTGAATTACATGCATTTACTGTCTTTTAAGGAAACATCCCACAAGCTTATTTTTAGTCTCTGCTGAGTGGATTTAGGCTAAATAAGAAGGCAGACACAGTTTTATTTGAGTTTGGTGCAGAAATTGTTCAATACAAGCTTGGCTTCAAAACAGCATTTTCTCGCTGAGAAAAAGCGATTGCGAGCATAAAAGGATGCTTGAATTACATGCATTTACTGTCTTTTAAGGAAACATCCCACAAGCTTATTTTTAGTCTCTGCTGAGTGGATTTAGGCTAAATAAGAAGGCAGACACAGTTTTATTTGAGTTTGGTGCAGAAATTGTTCAATACAAGCTTGGCTTCAAAACAGCATTTTCTCGCTGAGAAAAAGGCGATTACGAGCATAAAAGGATGCTTGAATTACATGCATTTACTGTCTTTTAAGGAAACATCCCACAAGCTTATTTATATGTTCTGCTGAGTGGATTTAGGCTAAATAAGAAGGCAGACACAGTTTTATTTGAGTTTGGTGCAGAAATTGTTCAATACAAGCTTGGCTTCAAAACAGCATTTTCTCGCTGAGAAAAAGGCGATTACGAACATAAAAGGATGCTTGAATTACATGCATTTACTGTCTTTTAAGGAAACATCCCACAAGCTTATTTATATGTTCTGCTGAGTGGATTTAGGCTAAATAAGAAGGCAGACACAGTTTTATTTGAGTTTGGTGCAGAAATTGTTCAATACAAGCTTGGCTTCAAAACAGCATTTTCTCGCTGAGAAAAAGGCGATTACGAGCATAAAAGGATGCTTGAATTACATGCATTTACTGTCTTTTAAGGAAACATCCCACAAGCTTATTTATCAGTCTCTGCTGAGTGGATTTAGGCTAAATAAGAAGGCAGACACAGTTTTATTTGAGTTTGGTGCAGAAATTGTTCAATACAAGCTTGGCTTCAAAACAGCATTTTCTCGCTGAGAAAAGGCGATTGCGAGCATAAAAGGATGCTTGAATTACATGCATTTACTGTCTTTTAAGGAAACATCCCACAAGCTTATTTATATGTTCTGCTGAGTGGATTTAGGCTAAATAAGAAGGCAGACACAGTTTTATTTGAGTTTGGTGCAGAAATTGTTCAATACAAGCTTGGCTTCAAAACAGCATTTTCTCGCTGAGAAAAGCGATTACGAGCATAAAAGGATGCTTGAATTACATGCATTTACTGTCTTTTAAGGAAACATCCCACAAGCTTATTTATCATGTCTCTGCTGAGTGGATTTAGGCTAAATAAGAAGGCAGACACAGTTTTATTTGAGTTTGGTGCAGAAATTGTTCAATACAAGCTTGGCTTCAAAACAGCATTTTCTCGCTGAGAAAAGGCGATTACGAGCATAAAAGGATGCTTGAATTACATGCATTTACTGTCTTTTAAGGAAACATCCCACAAGCTTATTTATCAGTCTCTGCTGAGTGGATTTAGGCTAAATAAGAAGGCAGACACAGTTTTATTTGAGTTTGGTGCAGAAATTGTTCAATACAAGCTTGGCTTCAAAACAGCATTTTCTCGCTGAGAAAAAGGCGATTGCGAGCATAAAAGGATGCTTGAATTACATGCATTTACTGTCTTTTAAGGAAACATCCCACAAGCTTATTTATCATGTTCTGCTGAGTGGATTTAGGCTAAATAAGAAGGCAGACACAGTTTTATTTGAGTTTGGTGCAGAAATTGTTCAATACAAGCTTGGCTTCAAAACAGCATTTTCTCGCTGAGAAAAAGGCGATTGCGAGCATAAAAGGATGCTTGAATTACATGCATTTACTGTCTTTTAAGGAAACATCCCACAAGCTTATTTATCAGTCTCTCCTGAGTGGATTTAGGCTAAATAAGAAGGCAGACACAGTTTTATTTGAGTTTGGTGCAGAAATTGTTCAATACAAGCTTGGCTTCAAAACAGCATTTTCTCGCTGAGAAAAAGGCGATTGCGAGCATAAAAGGATGCTTGAATTACATGCATTTACTGTCTTTTAAGGAAACATCCCACAAGCTTATTTATATAGTTCTGCTGAGTGGATTTAGGCTAAATAAGAAGGCAGACACAGTTTTATTTGAGTTTGGTGCAGAAATTGTTCAATACAAGCTTGGCTTCAAAACAGCATTTTCTCGCTGAGAAAAAGGCGATTGCGAGCAT
The DNA here is from genome assembly GCA_033026295.1 of Channa striata. Taxonomy (NCBI): domain Eukaryota; kingdom Metazoa; phylum Chordata; class Actinopteri; order Anabantiformes; family Channidae; genus Channa; species Channa striata. The sequence goes on along the minus strand of CM065186.1, from coordinate 21,471,003 downwards.
AAAAGGATGCTTGAATTACATGCATTTACTGTCTTTTAAGGAAACATCCCACAAGCTTATTTATATGTCTCTGCTGAGTGGATTTAGGCTAAATAAGAAGGCAGACACAGTTTTATTTGAGTTTGGTGCAGAAATTGTTCAATACAAGCTTGGCTTCAAAACAGCATTTTCTCGCTGAGAAAAAGGCGATTGCGAGCATAAAAGGATGCTTGAATTACATGCATTTACTGTCTTTTAAGGAAACATGCCCACAAGCTTATTTATCAGTCTCTGCTGAGTGGATTTAGGCTAAATAAGAAGGCAGACACAGTTTTATTTGAGTTTGGTGCAGAAATTGTTCAATACAAGCTTGGCTTCAAAAGCAGCATTTTCTCGCTGAGAAAAGGCGATTGCGAGCATAAAAGGATGCTTGAATTACATGCATTTACTGTCTTTTAAGGAAACATCCCACAAGCTTGTTTATCATGTTCTGCTGAGTGGATTTAGGCTAAATAAGAAGGCAGACACAGTTTTATTTGAGTTTGGTGCAGAAATTGTTCAATACAAGCTTGGCTTCAAAACAGCATTTTCTCGCTGAGAAAAAGGCGATTGCGAGCATAAAAGGATGCTTGAATTACATGCATTTACTGTCTTTTAAGGAAACATCCCACAAGCTTATTTATATAGTTCTGCTGAGTGGATTTAGGCTAAATAAGAAGGCAGACACAGTTTTATTTGAGTTTGGTGCAGAAATTGTTCAATACAAGCTTGGCTTCAAAACAGCATTTTCTCGCTGAGAAAAAGGCGATTGCGAGCATAAAAGGATGCTTGAATTACATGCATTTACTGTCTTTTAAGGAAACATCCCACAAGCTTATTTATATAGTTCTGCTGAGTGGATTTAGGCTAAATAAGAAGGCAGACACAGTTTTATTTGAGTTTGGTGCAGAAATTGTTCAATACAAGCTTGGCTTCAAAACAGCATTTTCTCGCTGAGAAAAAGGCGATTGCGAGCATAAAAGGATGCTTGAATTACATGCATTTACTGTCTTTTAAGGAAACATCCCACAAGCTTATTTATATAGTTCTGCTGAGTGGATTTAGGCTAAATAAGAAGGCAGACACAGTTTTATTTGAGTTTGGTGCAGAAATTGTTCAATACAAGCTTGGCTTCAAAACAGCATTTTCTCGCTGAGAAAAAGGCGATTGCGAGCATAAAAGGATGCTTGAATTACATGCATTTACTGTCTTTTAAGGAAACATGCCCACAAGCTTATTTATCATGTCTCTGCTGAGTGGATTTAGGCTAAATAAGAAGGCAGACACAGTTTTATTTGAGTTTGGTGCAGAAATTGTTCAATACAAGCTTGGCTTCAAAACAGCATTTTCTCGCTGAGAAAAGGCGATTGCGAGCATAAAAGGATGCTTGAATTACATGCATTTACTGTCTTTTAAGGAAACATCCCACAAGCTTATTTATATGTTCTGCTGAGTGGATTTAGGCTAAATAAGAAGGCAGACACAGTTTTATTTGAGTTTGGTGCAGAAATTGTTCAATACAAGCTTGGCTTCAAAACAGCATTTTCTCGCTGAGAAAAAGGCGATTGCGAGCATAAAAGGATGCTTGAATTACATGCATTTACTGTCTTTTAAGGAAACATCCCACAAGCTTATTTATATAGTTCTGCTGAGTGGATTTAGGCTAAATAAGAAGGCAGACACAGTTTTATTTGAGTTTGGTGCAGAAATTGTTCAATACAAGCTTGGCTTCAAAACAGCATTTTCTCGCTGAGAAAAGGCGATTGCGAGCATAAAAGGATGCTTGAATTACATGCATTTACTGTCTTTTAAGGAAACATCCCACAAGCTTATTTATCAGTCTCTGCTGAGTGGATTTAGGCTAAATAAGAAGGCAGACACAGTTTTATTTGAGTTTGGTGCAGAAATTGTTCAATACAAGCTTGGCTTCAAAACAGCATTTTCTCGCTGAGAAAAGGCGATTGCGAGCATAAAAGGATGCTTGAATTACATGCATTTACTGTCTTTTAAGGAAACATGCCCACAAGCTTATTTATCATGTCTCTGCTGAGTGGATTTAGGCTAAATAAGAAGGCAGACACAGTTTTATTTGAGTTTGGTGCAGAAATTGTTCAATACAAGCTTGGCTTCAAAACAGCATTTTCTCGCTGAGAAAAAGGCGATTGCGAGCATAAAAGGATGCTTGAATTACATGCATTTACTGTCTTTTAAGGAAACATCCCACAAGCTTATTTATCATGTTCTGCTGAGTGGATTTAGGCTAAATAAGAAGGCAGACACAGTTTTATTTGAGTTTGGTGCAGAAATTGTTCAATACAAGCTTGGCTTCAAAACAGCATTTTCTCGCTGAGAAAAAGGCGATTGCGAGCATAAAAGGATGCTTGAATTACATGCATTTACTGTCTTTTAAGGAAACATCCCACAAGCTTATTTATATAGTTCTGCTGAGTGGATTTAGGCTAAATAAGAAGGCAGACACAGTTTTATTTGAGTTTGGTGCAGAAATTGTTCAATACAAGCTTGGCTTCAAAACAGCATTTTCTCGCTGAGAAAAGGCGATTGCGAGCATAAAAGGATGCTTGAATTACATGCATTTACTGTCTTTTAAGGAAACATGCCCACAAGCTTATTTATCATGTTCTGCTGAGTGGATTTAGGCTAAATAAGAAGGCAGACACAGTTTTATTTGAGTTTGGTGCAGAAATTGTTCAATACAAGCTTGGCTTCAAAACAGCATTTTCTCGCTGAGAAAAGGCGATTGCGAGCATAAAAGGATGCTTGAATTACATGCATTTACTGTCTTTTAAGGAAACATCCCACAAGCTTATTTATATGTTCTGCTGAGTGGATTTAGGCTAAATAAGAAGGCAGACACAGTTTTATTTGAGTTTGGTGCAGAAATTGTTCAATACAAGCTTGGCTTCAAAACAGCATTTTCTCGCTGAGAAAAGGCGATTGCGAGCATAAAAGGATGCTTGAATTACATGCATTTACTGTCTTTTAAGGAAACATCCCACAAGCTTATTTATCATGTTCTGCTGAGTGGATTTAGGCTAAATAAGAAGGCAGACACAGTTTTATTTGAGTTTGGTGCAGAAATTGTTCAATACAAGCTTGGCTTCAAAACAGCATTTTCTCGCTGAGAAAAAGGCGATTGCGAGCATAAAAGGATGCTTGAATTACATGCATTTACTGTCTTTTAAGGAAACATCCCACAAGCTTATTTATCATGTCTCTGCTGAGTGGATTTAGGCTAAATAAGAAGGCAGACACAGTTTTATTTGAGTTTGGTGCAGAAATTGTTCAATACAAGCTTGGCTTCAAAACAGCATTTTCTCGCTGAGAAAAAGGCGATTGCGAGCATAAAAGGATGCTTGAATTACATGCATTTACTGTCTTTTAAGGAAACATGCCCACAAGCTTATTTATATAGTTCTGCTGAGTGGATTTAGGCTAAATAAGAAGGCAGACACAGTTTTATTTGAGTTTGGTGCAGAAATTGTTCAATACAAGCTTGGCTTCAAAACAGCATTTTCTCGCTGAGAAAAGGCGATTGCGAGCATAAAAGGATGCTTGAATTACATGCATTTACTGTCTTTTAAGGAAACATCCCACAAGCTTATTTATATGTTCTGCTGAGTGGATTTAGGCTAAATAAGAAGGCAGACACAGTTTTATTTGAGTTTGGTGCAGAAATTGTTCAATACAAGCTTGGCTTCAAAACAGCATTTTCTCGCTGAGAAAAAGGCGATTGCGAGCATAAAAGGATGCTTGAATTACATGCATTTACTGTCTTTTAAGGAAACATCCCACAAGCTTATTTATATGTTCTGCTGAGTGGATTTAGGCTAAATAAGAAGGCAGACACAGTTTTATTTGAGTTTGGTGCAGAAATTGTTCAATACAAGCTTGGCTTCAAAACAGCATTTTCTCGCTGAGAAAAGGCGATTGCGAGCATAAAAGGATGCTTGAATTACATGCATTTACTGTCTTTTAAGGAAACATCCCACAAGCTTATTTTCAGTCTCTCCTGAGTGGATTTAGGCTAAATAAGAAGGCAGACACAGTTTTATTTGAGTTTGGTGCAGAAATTGTTCAATACAAGCTTGGCTTCAAAACAGCATTTTCTCGCTGAGAAAAGGCGATTACGAGCATAAAAGGATGCTTGAATTACATGCATTTACTGTCTTTTAAGGAAACATGCCCACAAGCTTATTTATCAGTCTCTGCTGAGTGGATTTAGGCTAAATAAGAAGGCAGACACAGTTTTATTTGAGTTTGGTGCAGAAATTGTTCAATACAAGCTTGGCTTCAAAACAGCATTTTCTCGCTGAGAAAAAGGCGATTGCGAGCATAAAAGGATGCTTGAATTACATGCATTTACTGTCTTTTAAGGAAACATGCCCACAAGCTTATTTTATCAGTCTCTGCTGAGTGGATTTAGGCTAAATAAGAAGGCAGACACAGTTTTATTTGAGTTTGGTGCAGAAATTGTTCAATACAAGCTTGGCTTCAAAACAGCATTTTCTCGCTGAGAAAAAGGCGATTGCGAGCATAAAAGGATGCTTGAATTACATGCATTTACTGTCTTTTAAGGAAACATCCCACAAGCTTGTTTATATGTTCTGCTGAGTGGATTTAGGCTAAATAAGAAGGCAGACACAGTTTTATTTGAGTTTGGTGCAGAAATTGTTCAATACAAGCTTGGCTTCAAAACAGCATTTTCTCGCTGAGAAAAGGCGATTGCGAGCATAAAAGGATGCTTGAATTACATGCATTTACTGTCTTTTAAGGAAACATCCCACAAGCTTGTTTATAATGTTCTGCTGAGTGGATTTAGGCTAAATAAGAAGGCAGACACAGTTTTATTTGAGTTTGGTGCAGAAATTGTTCAATACAAGCTTGGCTTCAAAACAGCATTTTCTCGCTGAGAAAAGGCGATTGCGAGCATAAAAGGATGCTTGAATTACATGCATTTACTGTCTTTTAAGGAAACATGCCCACAAGCTTGTTTATATGTTCTGCTGAGTGGATTTAGGCTAAATAAGAAGGCAGACACAGTTTTATTTGAGTTTGGTGCAGAAATTGTTCAATACAAGCTTGGCTTCAAAACAGCATTTTCTCGCTGAGAAAAAGGCGATTGCGAAACATAAAAGGATGCTTGAATTACATGCATTTACTGTCTTTTAAGGAAACATGCCACAAGCTTATTTATATGTTCTGCTGAGTGGATTTAGGCTAAATAAGAAGGCAGACACAGTTTTATTTGAGTTTGGTGCAGAAATTGTTCAATACAAGCTTGGCTTCAAAACAGCATTTTCTCGCTGAGAAAAAGCGATTACGAGCATAAAAGGATGCTTGAATTACATGCATTTACTGTCTTTTAAGGAAACATCCCACAAGCTTGTTTATATGTTCTGCTGAGTGGATTTAGGCTAAATAAGAAGGCAGACACAGTTTTATTTGAGTTTGGTGCAGAAATTGTTCAATACAAGCTTGGCTTCAAAACAGCATTTTCTCGCTGAGAAAAGGCGATTGCGAGCATAAAAGGATGCTTGAATTACATGCATTTACTGTCTTTTAAGGAAACATCCCACAAGCTTGTTTATAAGTTTCTGCTGAGTGGATTTAGGCTAAATAAGAAGGCAGACACAGTTTTATTTACAAGCTTGTTTATAAGTTCTGCTGAGTGAATTTAGGCTAAATAAGAGAGCAGACACAGTTTTTTGAGTTTAGTGCAGAAATTGTTCAATACAAGCTTGGCTTAAAAACAGTATTTTCGCTGAGAAAAGCGATTGCGAGCATAAAGGATGCTTGAATTACATGCATTTACTGTCTTTTTAAGGAAACATCCACAAGCTTGTTTATAATTTCTGCTGAGTGGATTTAGGCTAAATAAGAAGGCAGACACAGTTTTATTTGAGTTTGGTGCAGAAATTGTTCAATACAAGCAGCTTCAAAACAGCATTTTCGTTGAGAAAAATCGATTCATGACATAAAAGGATGCTTGAATTACATGCATTTACTGTCTTTTAAGAAAATATCCACAAGCTTGTTTATATGTTCTGCTGAGTGGATTTAGGCTAAATAAGAAGGCAGACACAGTTTTATTTTTGAGTTTGGTGCAGAAATTGTTCAATACAAGCTTGGCTTCAAAACAGCATTTCTGAGAAAAGGCCATTCTGAAACATAAATGGATGCTTGAATTACATGCATTTACTGTCTTTTAAAGGAAACATCCACAACCATATTTATATGTTCTGCTGAGAGGATTTAGGCTAAATAAGAAGGCAGACACAGTTTTATTTGAGTTTGGTGCAGAAATTGTTCAATACAAGCTTGGCTTCAAAACAGCATTTTCTCGCTGAGAAAGCGTGATTCATGACATAAAGGATGCTTGAATTACATGCATTTACTGTCTTTAAGGTAAAATGCCACAAGCTTGTTTATATGTTCTGCTGAGTGGATTTAGGCTAAATAAGAAGGCAGACACAGTTTTATTTGAGTTTGGTGCAGAAATTGTTCAATACAAAGCTTGGCTTCAAAACAGCATTTTCTCGCTGAGAAAAGGTGATTACGAGCATAAAGGATGCTTGAATTACATGCATTTACTGTCTTTTAAGGTAAAATGCCACAAGCTTGTTTATATGTTCTGCTGAGATTTGGATTTAGGCTAAATAAGAAGGCAGACACAGTTTTATTTGAGTTTGGTGCAGAAATTGTTCAATACAAGCTTGGCTTCAAAACAGCATTTTTCGCTGAAAAAGGCGATTGCGAGCATAAATGGATGCTTGAATTACATGCATTTACTGTCTTTTAAGGAAACATGTCACAAGCTTATTTTCAGTCTCTGCTGATTGGTTTAAGGCTAAATAAGAAGGCAGACACAGTTTTATTTGAGTTTGGTGCAGAAATTGTTCAATACAAGCTTGGCTTCAAAACAGCATTTTCTCGCTGAGAAAAAGGCCATTACGAGCATAAATGGATGCTTGAATTACATGCATTTACTGTCTTTTAAGGAAACATCCACAACCTTATTTATATGTTCTGCTGATTGGATTTAGGCTAAATAAGAAGGCAGACACAGTTTTATTTGAGTTTGGTGCAGAAATTGTTCAATACAAGCTTGGCTTCAAAACAGCATTTTCTCGCTGAGAAAAAGTGATTACGAGCATAAATGGATGCTTGAATTACATGCATTTACTGTCTTTTAAAATGCCACAACTTGCTTTTATATGTTCTGCTGATTGGTTTAAGGCTAAATAAGAAGGCAGACACAGTTTTATTTGAGTTTGGTTCAGAAATTGTTCAATACAAGCTTGGCTTCAAAACAGCATTTTCTCGCTGAGAAAAGAAGATTTATGAGCATAAATGGATGCTTGAATTACATGCATTTACTGTCTTTTAAGGAAACATCACAACTTATTTTCAGTCTCTGCTGATTGGTTTAGGCTAAATAAGAAGGCAGACACAGTTTTATTTGAGTTTGGTGCAGAAATTGTTCAATACAAGCTTGGCTTCAAAACAGTATTTTTCGCTGAGAAAAAAGATTCGAGCATAAATGGATGCTTGAATTACATGCATTTACTGTCTTTTAAGGAACCATCACAAGCTTGTTTATAATTTCTGCTGATTGGATTTAGGCTAAATAAGAAGGCAGACACAGTTTTATTTGAGTTTGGTGCAGAAATTGTTCAATACAAGCTTGGCTTCAAAACAGTATTTTCTCGCTGGGAAAAGAAGATTGCGAGCATAAATGGATGCTTGAATTACATGCATTTACTGTGTTTTAAGGAAATATCCCACAAGCTTGTTTTCAGTTCTGCTGATTGGTTTAAGGCTAAATAAGAAGGCAGACACAGTTTTATTTGAGTTTGGTGCAGAAATTGTTCAATACAAGCTTGGCTTCAAAACAGTATTTTTCGCTGAGAAAAGGCGATTCGAGCATAAAAGGATGCTTGAATTACATGCATTTACTGTCTTTTAAGGAAACATCCACAACCATATTTATATTTCTGTTGAGTGGATTTAGGCTAAATAAGAAGGCAGACACAGTTTTATTTGAGTTTGGTGCAGAAATTGTTCAATACAAGCTTGGCTTCAAAACAGCATTTTCTCGCTGAGAAAAGGCCATTTGAGCATAAATGGATGCTTGAATTACATGCATTTACTGTCTTTTAAGGAAACATCCCACAACCTTATTTATATGTTCTGCTGAGAGGATTTAGGCTAAATAAGAAGGCAGACACAGTTTTATTTGAGTTTGGTGCAGAAATTGTTCAATACAAGCTTGGCTTCAAAACAGCATTTTCTCGCTGAGAAAAGGTGATTGCGAAAATAAAAGGATGCTTGAATTACATGCATTTACTGTCTTTTAAGGAAACATGCCACAAGCTTGTTTATATGTTCTGCTGAGTGGATTTAGGCTAAATAAGAAGGGACACTGTTTTATTTGAGTTTGGTGCAGAAATTGTTCAATACAAGCTTGGCTTCAAAACAGCATTTTCTCGCTGAGAAAAGTTGATAGCGAGCATAAATGGATGCTTGAATTACATGCATTTACTGTCTTTTAAGGAAAACCCCACAACCATATTTATATGTTCTGCTGAGAGTGGATTTAGGCTAAATAAGAAGGCAGACACAGTTTTATTTGAGTTTGGTGCAGAAATTGTTCAATACAAGCTTGGCTTCAAAACAGCATTTTCTCGCTGAGAAAAGGCGATTGCGAGCATAAATGGATGCTTGAATTACATGCATTTACTGTGTTTTTAAGGAAACATGTCACAAGCTTATTTTCAGTCTCTCCTGATTGGTTTAAGGCTAAATAAGAAGGCAGACACAGTTTTATTTGAGTTTGGTGCAGAAATTGTTCAATACAAGCTTGGCTTCAAAACAGCATTTTCTCGCTGAGAAAAGAAGATTCGAGCATAAATGGATGCTTGAATTACATGCATTTACTGTCTTTTAAGGAAACATCCCACAACCATATTTATATGTTCTGCTGAGAGGATTTAGGCTAAATAAGAAGGCAGACACAGTTTTATTTGAGTTTGGTGCAGAAATTGTTCAATACAAGCTTGGCTTAAAAACAGCATTTTCTCGCTGAGAAAAGGTGATTCGAAAATAAAGGATGCTTGAATTACATGCATTTACTGTCTTTTGAGGAAACATGTCACAAGCTTATTTATCAGTCTCTCCTGATTGGATTTAGGCTAAATAAGAAGGCAGACACAGTTTTATTTGAGTTTGGTGCAGAAATTGTTCAATACAAGCTTGGCTTCAAAACACCATTTTCTCGCTGAGAAAAATCGAGTGAGCATAAAGGATGCTTGAATTACATGCATTTACTGTCTTTTAAGGAAACATGCCACAAGCTTGTTTATATGTTCTGCTGAGTGGATTTAGGCTAAATAAGAAGGCAGACACAGTTTTATTTGAGTTTGGTGCAGAAATTGTTCAATACAAGCTTGGCTTCAAAACAGCATTTTCTCGCTCAGAAAAGTTGATAGCGAGCATAAATGGATGCTTGAATTACATGCATTTACTGTCTTTTAAGGAAATATCCACAAGCTTATTTATATGTTCTGTTGAGTGGATTTAGGCTAAATAAGAAGGCAGACACAGTTTTATTTGAGTTTGGTGCAGAAATTGTTCAATACAAGCTTGGCTTCAAAACAGCATTTTCTCGCTCAGAAAAGCGTTTGAGCATAAAAGGATGCTTGAATTACATGCATTTACTGTCTTTTAAGGAAACATGCCACAAGCTTGTTTTCAGTTCTGCTGAGTGGATTTAGGCTAAATAAGAAGGCAGACACAGTTTTATTTGAGTTTGGTGCAGAAATTGTTCAATACAAGCTTGGCTTCAAAACAGCATTTTCTCGCTCAGAAAAGTTGATAGCGAGCATAAATGGATGCTTGAATTACATGCATTTACTGTCTTTTAAGGAAACATGCCACAACCATATTTATATGTTCTGCTGAGAGGATTTAGGCTAAATAAGAAGGCAGACACAGTTTTATTTGAGTTTGGTGCAGAAATTGTTCAATACAAGCTTGGCTTCAAAACAGTATTTTCTCGCTGAGAAAAGCGATTGCGAGCATAAAAGGATGCTTGAATTACATGCATTTACTGTCTTTTAAGGAAACATCCACAAGCTTATTTTCAGTCTCTCCTGATTGGATTTAGGCTAAATAAGAAGGCAGACACAGTTTTATTTGAGTTTGGTGCAGAAATTGTTCAATACAAGCTTGGCTTCAAAACAGTATTTTCTGGCTGGGAAAAGAAGATTGCGAGCATAAATGGATGCTTGAATTACATGCATTTACTGTGTTTTAAGGAAACATGTCACAAGCTTATTTTCAGTCTCTCCTGATTGGTTTAAGGCTAAATAAGAAGGCAGACACAGTTTTATTTGAGTTTGGTGCAGAAATTGTTCAATACAAGCTTGGCTTCAAAACAGTATTTTCTCGCTGAGAAAAGGTGATTCTGAGCATAAATGGATGCTTGAATTACATGCATTTACTGTCTTTTAAGGAAACATCCACAAGCTTGTTTATATGTTCTGCTGAGAGGATTTAGGCTAAATAAGAAGGCAGACACAGTTTTATTTGAGTTTGGTGCAGAAATTGTTCAATACAAGCTTGGCTTCAAAACAGCATTTTCTCGCTGAGAAAAGGCGATTTGCGAGCATAAAAGGATGCTTGAATTACATGCATTTACTGTCTTTTAAGGAACCATCCCACAAGCTTGTTTATAATTTCTGCTGAGTGGATTTAGGCTAAATAAGAAGGCAGACACAGTTTTATTTGAGTTTGGTGCAGAAATTGTTCAATACAAGCTTGGCTTCAAAACAGCATTTTCGCTGAGAAAGGCGATTGCGAAAATAAAGGATGCTTGAATTACATGCATTTACTGTCTTTTGAGGAAACATGTCACAAGCTTATTTTTCAGTTCTCCTGATTGGATTTAGGCTAAATAAGAAGGCAGACACAGTTTTATTTGAGTTTGGTGCAGAAATTGTTCAATACAAGCTTGGCTTCAAAACACCATTTTTCGCTGAGAAAAATCGATTGCGAAGCATAAAAGGATGCTTGAATTACATGCATTTACTGTCTTTTAAGGAAATATCCACAAGCTTGTTTATAATTTTTGCTGAGTGGATTTAGGCTAAATAAGAAGGCAGACACAGTTTTATTTGAGTTTGGTGCAGAAATTGTTCAATACAAGCTTGGCTTCAAAACAGTATTTTCTCGCTGAGAAAAGGCGATTTGCGAGCATAAAAGGATGCTTGAATTACATGCATTTACTGTCTTTTAAGGAAACATCCCACAAGCTTGTTTATAATTTCTGCTGAGTGGATTTAGGCTAAATAAGAAGGCAGACACAGTTTTATTTGAGTTTGGTGCAGAAATTGTTCAATACAAGCTTGGCTTCAAAACAGTATTTTCTCGCTGAGAAAAGGCGATTTAGAGCATAAAAGGATGCTTGAATTACATGCATTTACTGTCTTTTAAGGAAACATGCCACAAGCTTGTTTATATGTTCTGCTGAGTGGATTTAGGCTAAATAAGAAGGCAGACACAGTTTTATTTGAGTTTGGTGCAGAAATTGTTCAATACAAGCTTGGCTTCAAAACAGCATTTTCTCGCTCAGAAAAGTTGATAGCGAGCATAAATGGATGCTTGAATTACATGCATTTACTGTCTTTTAAGGAAACATCCCACAACCATATTTATATGTTCTGCTGAGAGGATTTAGGCTAAATAAGATTTTCTCGCTGAGGCAGACACAGATTTTATGCATTTGAGTTTGGAACCATGCAGTTTAAATTGTTCAATACAACACAGTTTTATTTGGTTTTCAAAACAGTATTTTCTCGCTGAGAAAAGAAGATTGCGAAAATAAAGGATGCTTGAATTACATGCATTTATTGTCTTTTAAGGAAACATCTCACAAGCTTATTTTCAATTTCTGCTGATTGGATTTAGGCTAAATAAGAAGGCAGACACAGTTTTATTTGAGTTTGGTTCAGAAATTGTTCAATACAAGCTTGGCTTCAAAACAGCATTTTCTCGCTGAGAAAAGGTGATTCTTGAGCATAAAAGGATGCTTGAATTACATGCATTTACTGTCTTTTAAGGAAACATGCCACAAGCTTATTTTCAGTCTCTCCTGAGTGGATTTAGGCTAAATAAGAAGGCAGACACAGTTTTATTTGAGTTTGGTGCAGAAATTGTTCAATACAAGCTTGGCTTCAAAACAGCATTTTCTCGCTGAGAAAAGGCCATTGCGAAAATAAATGGATGCTTGAATTACATGCATTTACTGTCTTTTGAGGAAACATGTCACAACCATATTTATAATTTCTGCTAGAGGATTTAGGCTAAATAAGAAGGCAGACACAGTTTTATTTGAGTTTGGTGCAGAAATTGTTCAATACAAGCTTGGCTTCAAAACAGCATTTTCTCGCTGAGAAAAAGCGTTTTGCCAACATAAATGGATGCTTGAATTACATGCATTTACTGTCTTTTAAGGAAACATGTCACAAGCTTATTTTCAGTCTCTCCTGATTGGATTTAAGGTTAAATAAGAAGGCAGACACAATTTTATTTCAGTTTGGTGCAGAAATTGTTCAATACAAGCTTGGCTTCAAAACAGCATTTTCTCGCTGAGAAAAGGCCATTGCGAAAAATAAAAGGATGCTTGAATTACATGCATTTACTGTCTTTTAAGGAAACATCCCACAACCTTATTTATATGTTCTGCTGAGAGGATTTAGGCTAAATAAGAAGGCAGACACAGTTTTATTTGAGTTTGGTGCAGAAATTGTTCAATACAAGCTTGGCTTCAAAACAGCATTTTCTCGCTGAGAAAAGGTGATTCTGAGCATAAAGGATGCTTGAATTACATGCATTTACTGTCTTTTAAGGAAACATCCCACAAGCTTGTTTATATGTTCTGCTGAGTGGATTTAGGCTAAATAAGAAGGCAGACACAGTTTTATTTGAGTTTGGTGCAGAAATTGTTCAATACAAGCTTGGCTTCAAAACAGCATTTTCTCGCTGAGAAAAGGCGATTTGCGAAAATAAATGGATGCTTGAATTACATGCATTTACTGTCTTTTAAGGAAACATGTCACAAGCTTGTTTTCAGTCTCTCCGAATTGGTTTAAGGCTAAATAAGAAGGCAGACACAGTTTTATTTGAGTTTGGTGCAGAAATTGTTCAATACAAGCTTGGCTTCAAAACAGCATTTTCTCGCTCAGAAAAGGCGATTTGCGAGCATAAATGGATGCTTGAATTACATGCATTTACTGTCTTTTAAGGAAACATGCCACAAGCTTATTTTCAGTCTCTCCTGAGTGGATTTAGGCTAAATAAGAAGGCAGACACAGTTTTATTTGAGTTTGGTGCAGAAATTGTTCAATACAAGCTTGGCTTCAAAACAGCATTTTCTCGCTGAGAAAAGGCCATTGCGAGCATAAATGGATGCTTGAATTACATGCATTTACTGTCTTTTAAGGAAACATCCACAACCATATTTATATGTTCTGCTGATTGGATTTAGGCTAAATAAGAAGGCAGACACAGTTTTATTTGAGTTTGGTGCAGAAATTGTTCAATACAAGCTTGGCTTCAAAACAGCATTTTCTCGCTGAGAAAAGGCCATTGCGAAAATAAAAGGATGCTTGAATTACATGCATTTACTGTCTTTTAAGGAAACATGCCACAAGCTTGTTTATATGTTCTGCTGAGTGGATTTAGGCTAAATAAGAAGGCAGACACAGTTTTATTTGAGTTTGGTGCAGAAATTGTTCAATACAAGCTTGGCTTCAAAACAATATTTTCTCGCTGAGAAAAGGCGATTTAGAGCATAAAAGGATGCTTGAATTACATGCATTTACTGTCTTTTAAGGAAACATCCACAAGCTTGTTTATATGTTCTGCTGAGTGGATTTAGGCTAAATAAGAAGGCAGACACAGTTTTATTTGAGTTTGGTGCAGAAATTGTTCAATACAAGCTTGGCTTCAAAACAGCATTTTCTCGCTGAGAAAAGGTGATTGCGAGCATAAAGGACACTTGAATTACATGCATTTACTGTCTTTTAAGGTAAAATGCCACAAGCTTGTTTATATGTTCTGCTGAGTGGATTTAGGCTAAATAAGAAGGCAGACACAGTTTTATTTGAGTTTGGTGCAGAAATTGTTCAATACAAGCTTGGCTTAAAAACAGCATTTTCTCGCTCAGAAAAGTTGATAGCGAGCATAAATGGATGCTTGAATTACATGCATTTACTGTCTTTTAAGGAAACATCCACAACCATATTTATATGTTCTGCTGAGAGGATTTAGGCTAAATAAGAAGGCAGACACAGTTTTATTTGAGTTTGGTGCAGAAATTGTTCAATACAAGCTTGGCTTCAAAACAGTATTTTCTCGCTGAGAAAAGAAGATTGCTGAGCATAAATGGATGCTTGAATTACATGCATTTACTGTCTTTCAAGGAAACATCTCACAAGCTTATTTTCAGTCTCTCCTGATTGGATTTAGGCTAAATAAGAAGGCAGACACAGTTTTATTTGAGTTTGGTGCAGAAATTGTTCAATACAAGCTTGGCTTCAAAACAGTATTTTCTCGCTGGGAAAAGAAGATTTGAGCATAAATGGATGCTTGAATTACATGCATTTACTGTCTTTTAAGGAAACATGTCACAAGCTTATTTTCAGTCTCTCCTGATTGGTTTAAGGCTAAATAAGAAGGCAGACACAGTTTTATTTGAGTTTGGTGCAGAAATTGTTCAATACAAGCTTGGCTTCAAAACAGTATTTTCTTGCTGAGAAAAGAAGATTACGAGCATAAATGGATGCTTGAATTACATGCATTTACTGTCTTTTAAGGAAACATCCCACAACCTTATTTATATGTTCTGCTGAGAGGATTTAGGCTAAATAAGAAGGCAGACACAGTTTTATTTGAGTTTGGTGCAGAAATTGTTCAATACAAGCTTGGCTTCAAAACAGTATTTTCTCGCTGAGAAAAGGCGATTGCGAGCATAAAAGGATGCTTGAATGACATGCATTTACTGTCTTTTAAGGAACCATCCCACAAGCTTGTTTATAATTTCTGCTGAGTGGATTTAGGCTAAATAAGAAGGCAGACACAGTTTTATTTGAGTTTGGTGCAGAAATTGTTCAATACAAGCTTGGCTTCAAAACAGTATTTTCTCGCTGGGAAAAGAAGATTGCGAGCATAAATGGATGCTTGAATTACATGCATTTACTGTGTTTTAAGGAAACATGTCACAAGCTTATTTTCAGTTTCTCCTGATTGGTTTAAGGCTAAATAAGAAGGCAGACACAGTTTTATTTGAGTTTGGTGCAGAAATTGTTCAATACAAGCTTGGCTTCAAAACAGTATTTTCTCGCTGAGAAAAGAAGATTGCTGAGCATAAATGGATGCTTGAATTACATGCATTTACTGTCTTTTAAGGAAACATCCCACAACCATATTTATATGTTCTGTTGAGAGGATTTAGGCTAAATAAGAAGGCAGACACAGTTTTATTTGAGTTTGGTGCAGAAATTGTTCAATACAAGCTTGGCTTCAAAACAGCATTTTCTCGCTGAGAAAAGGCCATTATGAGCATAAATGGATGCTTGAATTACATGCATTTACTGTCTTTTAAGGAAACATCCCACAACCATATTTATATGTTCTGCTGATTGGATTTAGGCTAAATAAGAAGGCAGACACAGTTTTATTTGAGTTTGGTGCAGAAATTGTTCAATACAAGCTTGGCTTCAAAACAGCATTTTCTCGCTGAGAAAAGGTGATTGCGAAAATAAATGGATGCTTGAATTACATGCATTTACTGTCTTTTAAGGAAACATGCCACAACCTTGTTTATATGTTCTGCTGAGTGGATTTAGGCTAAATAAGAAGGCAGACACTGTTTTATTTGAGTTTGGTGCAGAAATTGTTCAATACAAGCTTGGCTTCAAAACAGCATTTTCTCGCTCAGAAAAGTTGATAGCGAGCATAAATGGATGCTTGAATTACATGCATTTACTGTCTTTTAAGGAAACACCCCACAACCATATTTATATGTTCTGCTGAGAGGATTTAGGCTAAATAAGAAGGCAGACACAGTTTTATTTGAGTTTGGTGCAGAAATTGTTCAATACAAGCTTGGCTTCAAAACAGTATTTTCTCGCTGAGAAAAGGCGATTATGAGCATAAATGGATGCTTGAATTACATGCATTTACTGTGTTTTAAGGAAACATGTCACAAGCTTATTTTCAGTCTCTCCTGATTGGTTTAAGGCTAAATAAGAAGGCAGACACAGTTTTATTTGAGTTTGGTGCAGAAATTGTTCAATACAAGCTTGGCTTCAAAACAGTATTTTCTCGCTGAGAAAAGAAGATTATGAGCATAAATGGATGCTTGAATTACATGCATTTACTGTCTTTTAAGGAAACATCCACAACCATATTTATATGTTCTGCTGAGAGGATTTAGGCTAAATAAGAAGGCAGACACAGTTTTATTTGAGTTTGGTGCAGAAATTGTTCAATACAAGCTTGGCTTAAAAACAGCATTTTCTCGCTGAGAAAAGGTGATTCGAAAAATAAAAGGATGCTTGAATTACATGCATTTACTGTCTTTGAGGAAACATGTCACAAGCTTATTTTCAGTCTCTCCTGATTGGATTTAGGCTAAATAAGAAGGCAGACACAGTTTTATTTGAGTTTGGTGCAGAAATTGTTCAATACAAGCTTGGCTTAAAACAGCATTTTTCGCTGAGAAAAGGCGATTGTGAAAATAAAAGGATGCTTGAATTACATGCATTTACTGTCTTTTAAGGAAACATGCCACAAGCTTGTTTATATGTTCTGCTGAGTGGATTTAGGCTAAATAAGAAGGCAGACACAGTTTTATTTGAGTTTGGTGCAGAAATTGTTCAATACAAGCTTGGCTTCAAAACAGCATTTTCTCGCTCAGAAAAGGCGTTTGCGAGCATAAATGGATGCTTGAATTACATGCATTTACTGTCTTTTAAGGAAACATCTCACAAGCTTATTTTCAGTCTCTCCTTATTGGATTTAGGTTAAATAAGAAGGCAGACACAGTTTTATTTGAGTTTGGTGCAGAAATTGTTCAATACAAGCTTGGCTTCAAAACAGTATTTTCTGGCTGGGAAAAGAAGATTAAAGCATAAATGGATGCTTGAATTACATGCATTTACTGTGTTTTAAGGAAACATGTCACAAGCTTATTTTCAGTCTCTCCTGATTGGTTTAGGCTAAATAAGAAGGCAGACACAGTTTTATTTGAGTTTGGTGCAGAAATTGTTCAATACAAGCTTGGCTTCAAAACAGTATTTTCTCGCTGAGAAAAGGTGATTATGAGCATAAATGGATGCTTGAATTACATGCATTTACTGTCTTTTAAGGAAACATCCCACAAGCTTGTTTATATGTTCTGCTGAGAGGATTTAGGCTAAATAAGAAGGCAGACACAGTTTTATTTGAGTTTGGTGCAGAAATTGTTCAATACAAGCTTGGCTTCAAAACAGTATTTTCTCGCTGAGAAAAGGTGATTGCGAGCATAAAAGGATGCTTGAATTACATGCATTTACTGTCTTTTAAGGAACCATCCCACAAGCTTGTTTATAATTTCTGCTGAGTGGATTTAGGCTAAATAAGAAGGCAGACACTGTTTTATTTGAGTTTGGTGCAGAAATTGTTCAATACAAGCTTGGCTTCAAAACAGCATTTTCTCGCTGAGAAAAGGCGATTTGCGAAAAATAAAGGATGCTTGAATTACATGCATTTACTGTCTTTTGAGGAAACATGTCACAAGCTTATTTTCAGTCTCTCCTGATTGGATTTAGGCTAAATAAGAAGGCAGACACAGTTTTATTTGAGTTTGGTGCAGAAATTGTTCAATACAAGCTTGGCTTCAAAACACCATTTTCTCGCTGAGAAAAATCGATTGCGAGCATAAAAGGATGCTTGAATTACATGCATTTACTGTCTTTTAAGGAAATATCCCACAAGCTTGTTTATAATTTTTGCTGAGTGGATTTAGGCTAAATAAGAAGGCAGACACAGTTTTATTTGAGTTTGGTGCAGAAATTGTTCAATACAAGCTTGGCTTCAAAACAGTATTTTCTCGCTGAGAAAAGGCGTTTATGAGCATAAAAGGATGCTTGAATTACATGCATTTACTGTCTTTTAAGGAAACATCCCACAAGCTTGTTTATAATTTCTGCTGAGTGGATTTAGGCTAAATAAGAAGGCAGACACAGTTTTATTTGAGTTTGGTGCAGAAATTGTTCAATACAAGCTTGGCTTCAAAACAGTATTTTCTCGCTGAGAAAAGGCGATTCTGAGCATAAAAGGATGCTTGAATTACATGCATTTACTGTCTTTTAAGGAAACATGCCACAAGCTTGTTTATATGTTCTGCTGAGTGGATTTAGGCTAAATAAGAAGGCAGACACAGTTTTATTTGAGTTTGGTTGCAGAAATTGTTCAATACAAGCTTGGCTTCAAAACAGCATTTTCTCGCTCAGAAAAGTTGATAGCGAGCATAAATGGATGCTTGAATTACATGCATTTACTGTCTTTTAAGGAAACATCCCACAACCATATTTATATGTTCTGCTGAGAGGATTTAGGCTAAATAAGAAGGCAGACACAGTTTTATTTGAGTTTGGTGCAGAAATTGTTCAATACAAGCTTGGCTTCAAAACAGTATTTTCTCGCTGAGAAAAGGCGATTGCGAAAGCATAAAAGGATGCTTGAATTACATGCATTTATTGTCTTTTAAGGAAACATCTCACAAGCTTATTTTCAGTTCTCCTGATTGGATTTAGGCTAAATAAGAAGGCAGACACAGTTTTATTTGAGTTTGGTGCAGAAATTGTTCAATACAAGCTTGGCTTCAAAACAGCATTTTCTCGCTGAGAAAAGGTGATTATGAGCATAAATGGATGCTTGAATTACATGCATTTACTGTCTTTTGAGGAAACATGCCACAAGCTTATTTTCAGTCTCTCCTGATTGGATTTAGGCTAAATAAGAAGGCAGACACAGTTTTATTTGAGTTTGGTGCAGAAATTGTTCAATACAAGCTTGGCTTCAAAACAGCATTTTTCGCTGAGAAAAGGCCATTATGAGCATAAATGGATGCTTGAATTTCATGCATTTACTGTCTTTTAAGGAAACATCCCTCAACCATATTTATATGTTCTGCTTAGTGGATTTAGGCTAAATAAGAAGGCAGACACAGTTTTATTTGAGTTTGGTGCAGAAATTGTTCAATACAAGCTTGGCTTCAAAACAGCATTTTCTCGCTGAGAAAAAGCGTTTATGAGCATAAATGGATGCTTGAATTACATGCATTTACTGTCTTTTAAGGAAACATGCCACAAGCTTATTTTCAGTTCTGCTGAGTGGATTTAAGTTAAATAAGAAGGCAGACACAATTTTATTTCAGTTTGGTGCAGAAATTGTTCAATACAAGCTTGGCTTCAAAACAGCATTTTCTCGCTGAGAAAGGCGATTGCGAAAATAAAAGGATGCTTGAATTACATGCATTTACTGTCTTTTAAGGAAACATCCCACAACCATATTTATATGTTCTGAGTGGATTTAGGCTAAATAAGAAGGCAGACACAGTTTTATTTGAGTTTGGTGCAGAAATTGTTCAATACAAGCTTGGCTTCAAAACAGCATTTTCTCGCTGAGAAAAGGTGATTGCGAGCATAAATGGATGCTTGAATTACATGCATTTACTGTCTTTTAAGGAAACATCCCACAACCTTATTTATATGTTCTGCTGAGTGGATTTAGGCTAAATAAGAAGGCAGACACAGTTTTATTTGAGTTTGGTGCAGAAATTGTTCAATACAAGCTTGGCTTCAAAACAGCATTTTCTCGCTGAGAAAAGGTGATTATGAGCATAAATGGATGCTTGAATTACATGCATTTACTGTCTTTTAAGGTAAAATGTCACAAGCTTATTTTCAGTTCTGCGAATTGGTTTAAGGCTAAATAAGAAGGCAGACACAGTTTTATTTGAGTTTGGTGCAGAAATTGTTCAATACAAGCTTGGCTTCAAAACAGCATTTTCTCGCTCAGAGAAAAGGCGATTGCGAGCATATAAAAGGATGCTTGAATTACATGCATTTACTGTCTTTTAAGGAAACATGCCACAAGCTTATTTTCAGTTCTCCTGAGTGGATTTAGGCTAAATAAGAAGGCAGACACAGTTTTATTTGAGTTTGGTGCAGAAATTGTTCAATACAAGCTTGGCTTCAAAACAGCATTTTCTCGCTGAGAAAAGGCCATTCTGAGCATAAATGGATGCTTGAATTACATGCATTTACTGTCTTTTAAGGAAACATCCCACAACCTTATTTATATGTTCTGCTTAGTGGATTTAGGTTAAATAAGAAGGCAGACACAGTTTTATTTGAGTTTGGTGCAGAAATTGTTCAATACAAGCTTGGCTTCAAAACAGCATTTTCTCGCTGAGAAAAGGTGATTGCGAAAATAAAAGGATGCTTGAATTACATGCATTTACTGTCTTTTAAGGTAAAATGCCACAAGCTTGTTTATATGTTCTGCTGAGTGGATTTAGGCTAAATAAGAAGGCAGACACAGTTTTATTTGAGTTTGGTGCAGAAATTGTTCAATACAAGCTTGGCTTCAAAACAGCATTTTCTCGCTGAGAAAAGGCGATTCTTGAGCATAAATGGATGCTTGAATTACATGCATTTACTGTCTTTTAAGGAAACATGTCACAAGCTTATTTTCAGTCTCTGCTGAATTGGTTTAAGGCTAAATAAGAAGGCAGACACAGTTTTATTTGAGTTTGGTGCAGAAATTGTTCAATACAAGCTTGGCTTCAAAACAGCATTTTTCGCTCAGAAAAGGCGATTGCGAGCATAAATGGATGCTTGAATTACATGCATTTACTGTCTTTTAAGGAAACATGCCACAAGCTTATTTTCAGTCTCTCTGAGTGGTTTAGGCTAAATAAGAAGGCAGACACAGTTTTATTTGAGTTTGGTGCAGAAATTGTTCAATACAAGCTTGGCTTCAAAACAGTATTTTCTCGCTGAGAAAAGGCGTTACGAGCATAAAAGGATGCTTGAATTACATGCATTTACTGTCTTTTAAGGAAACATCCCACAAGCTTGTTTATAATTTCTGCTGAGTGGATTTAGGCTAAATAAGAAGGCAGACACAGTTTTATTTGAGTTTGGTGCAGAAATTGTTCAATACAAGCTTGGCTTCAAAACAGCATTTTCTCGCTGAGAAAAGGTGATTCTGAGCATAAATGGATGCTTGAATTACATGCATTTACTGTCTTTTAAGGTAAAATGCCACAAGCTTGTTTATATGTTCTGCTGAGTGGATTTAGGCTAAATAAGAAGGCAGACACAGTTTTATTTGAGTTTGGTGCAGAAATTGTTCAATACAATTGTTCAAAAAAGCATTTTTCGCTGAGAAAAGGTGATTGCGAAAAATAAAAGGATGCTTGAATTACATGCATTTACTGTCTTTTAAGGAAACATGCCACAAGCTTGTTTATATGTTCTGCTGAGTGGATTTAGGCTAAATAAGAAGGCAGACACAGTTTTATTTGAGTTTGGTGCAGAAATTGTTCAATAGAAGCTTGGCTTCAAAACAGCATTTTCTCGCTGAGAAAAATCGTTATGAGCATAAAATGGATGCTTGAATTACATGCATTTACTGTATTTTAAGAAAATATCCCACAAGCTTGTTTATATGTTCTGCTGAGTGGATTTAGGTTAAATAAGAAGGCAGACACAGTTTTATTTGAGTTTGGTGCAGAAATTGTTCAATACAAGCTTGGCTTCAAAACAGCATTTTCTCGCTGAGAAAAGGTGATTTGAAAATAAAAGGATGCTTGAATTACATGCATTTACTGTCTTTTAAGGAAAAATGCCACAAGCTTGTTTATATGTTCTGCTGAGTGGATTTAGGCTAAATAAGAAGGCAGACACAGTTTTATTTGAGTTTGGTGCAGAAATTGTTCAATACAAGCTTGGCTTCAAAACAGCATTTTTCGCTGACAAAGGCGATTGCGAGCATAAATGGATGCTTGAATTACATGCATTTACTGTCTTTTAAGGAAACATCCCACAACCA
Source organism: Channa striata (assembly GCA_033026295.1). NCBI lineage: Eukaryota > Metazoa > Chordata > Actinopteri > Anabantiformes > Channidae > Channa > Channa striata. The sequence continues at coordinate 21,448,797 of CM065186.1, read as the reverse complement.
TATTTATATGTTCTGCTGAGAGGATTTAGGCTAAATAAGAAGGCAGACACAGTTTTATTTGAGTTTGGTGCAGAAATTGTTCAATACAAGCTTGGCTTCAAAACAACATTTTCTCGCTGAGAAAAGACGATTGCGAAAATAAATGGATGCTTGAATTACATGCATTTACTGTCTTTTAAGGAAACATGTCACAAGCTTATTTATAATTTCTGCTGAGTGGATTTAGGCTAAATAAGAAGGCAGACACAGTTTTATTTGAGTTTGGTGCAGAAATTGTTCAATACAAGCTTGGCTTCAAAACAGTATTTTCTCGCTGAGAAAAGGCGATTTGCGAGCATAAATGGATGCTTGAATTACATGCATTTACTGTCTTTTAAGGAAACATCCCACAAGCTTGTTTATAATTTCTGCTGAGTGGATTTAGGCTAAATAAGAAGGCAGACACAGTTTTATTTGAGTTTGGTGCAGAAATTGTTCAATACAAGCTTGGCTTCAAAACAGCATTTTCTCGCTGAGAAAAGGTGATTTATGACATAAATGGATGCGTGAATTACATGCATTTACTGTCTTTTAAGGTAAAATCCTACAACCTTGTTTATATGTTCTGCTGAGTGGATTTAGGCTAAATAAGAAGGCAGACACAGTTTTATTTGAGTTTGGTGCAGAAATTGTTCAATACAAGCTTGGCTTCAAAACAGCATTTTCTCGCTGAGAAAAGCGATTGCGAAAAATAAAAGGATGCTTGAATTACATGCATTTACTGTCTTTTAAGGAAACCTCCCACAAGCTTATTTTCTGTTCTCCTGAGTGGATTTAGGCTAAATAAGAAGGCAGACACAGTTTTATTTGAGTTTGGTGCAGAAATTGTTCAATACAAGCTTGGCTTCAAAACAACATTTTCTCGCTGAGAAAAGCGATTGCGAAAATAAAAGGATGCTTGAATTACATGCATTTACTGTCTTTTAAGGAAACATGCCACAAGCTTATTTTAAGTCTCTCCTGAGTGGATTTAGGCTAAATAAGAAGGCAGACACAGTTTTATTTGAGTTTGGTGCAGAAATTGTTCAATACAAGCTTGGCTTCAAAACAACATTTTCTCGCTGAGAAAAGGCGATTCTGAGCATAAAAGGATGCTTGAATTACATGCATTTACTGTCTTTTAAGGAAACATCCCACAACCTTATTTATATGTTCTGCTGAGAGGATTTAGGCTAAATAAGAAGGCAGACACAGTTTTATTTGAGTTTGGTGCAGAAATTGTTCAATACAAGCTTGGCTTCAAAACAGCATTTTCTCGCTGAGAAAAGGTGATTTGAGCATAAAAGGATGCTTGAATTACATGCATTTACTGTATTTTAAGGTAAAATGCCACAAGCTTATTTTCAGTTCTCCCTGAGTGGATTTAGGCTAAATAAGAAGGCAGACACAGTTTTATTTGAGTTTGGTGCAGAAATTGTTCAATACAAGCTTGGCTTCAAAACAGCATTTTTCGCTGAGAAAAGGTGATTGCGAAAAATAAATGGATGCTTGAATTACATGCATTTACTGTCTTTTAAGGAAACATCCTACAACCATATTTATATGTTCTGCTGAGTGGATTTAGGCTAAATAAGAAGGCAGACACAGTTTTATTTGAGTTTGGTGCAGAAATTGTTCAATACAAGCTTGGCTTCAAAACAGCATTTTCTCGCTGAGAAAAATCGATTCTTTGAGCAAAAAAGGATGCTTGAATTACATGCATTTACTGTCTTTTAAGGAAACATGTCACAAGCTTGTTTATATTTCTGCTGAGTGGATTTAGGTTAAATAAGAAGGCAGACACAGTTTTATTTGAGTTTGGTGCAGAAATTGTTCAATACAAGCTTGGCTTCAAAACAGCATTTTCTTGCTGAGAAAGGCGATTGCGAAAATAAAAGGATGCTTGAATTACATGCATTTACTGTCTTTTAAGGAAACATCCCACAAGCTTGTTTATATGTTCTGCTGAGTGGATTTAGGTTAAATAAGAAGGCAGACACAATTTTATTTGAGTTTGTGCAGAAATTGTTCAATACAAGCTTGGCTTCAAAACAGCATTTTCTCGCTGAGAAAAGGCGATTATGAACATAAAAGGATGATTGAATTACATGCATTTACTGTCTTTTAAGGAAACATGCCACAAGCTTATTTATAGTTCTGCTGAGTGGATTTAGGCTAAATAAGAAGGCAGACACAGTTTTATTTGAGTTTGGTGCAGAAATTGTTCAATACAAGTTGGCTTCAAAACAGTATTTTCTCGCTGAGAAAAGGTGATTGCTGAGCATAAAAGGATGCTTGAATTACATGCATTTACTGTCTTTTAAGGTAAAATGCCACAAGCTTGTTTATATGTTCTGCTGAGTGGATTTAGGTTAAATAAGAAGGCAGACACAGTTTTATTTGAGTTTGGTGCAGAAATTGTTCAATACAAGCTTGGCTTCAAAACAGCATTTTCTTGCTGAGAAAAGGCGATTGCGAAAATAAAAGGATGCTTGAATTACATGCATTTACTGTCTTTTAAGGAAACATCCCACAAGCTTGTTTATATGTTCTGCTGAGTGGATTTAGGCTAAATAAGAAGGCAGACACAGTTTTATTTGAGTTTTGTGCAGAAATTGTTCAATACAAGCTTGGCTTCAAAACAGCATTTTCTCGCTGAGAAAATCGATTGCGAGCATAAAAGGATGATTGAATTACATGCATTTACTGTCTTTTAAGGAAACATGTCACAAGCTTATTTTCAGTTCTGCTGAGTGGATTAGGGTAAATAAGAAGGGACACAGTTTTATTTGAGTTTGGTGCAGAAATTGTTCAATACAAGTTGGCTTCAAAACAGCATTTTCTCGCTGAGAAAAGGTGATTATGAGCATAAAAGGATGCTGAATTACATGCATTTACTGTCTTTTAAGGGAAAATCCCACAAGGTTGTTTTATGTTCTGCTGAGTGGATTTAGGAGAAATAAGAAGGCAGGCAGACACAATTTTATTTGAGTTTGGTGCAGAAATTGTTAAATACAAGCTTGGCTTCAAAACAGCATTTTCTCGCTGAGAAAAGGCGATTATGAGCATAAATGGATGCTTGAATTACATGCATTTACTGTCTTTTAAGGAACCATGCCACAAGCTTGTTTATAGTTCTCCTGAGTGGATTAGGGTAAATAAGAGGCAGACACAGTTTTATTTGAGTTTGGTGCAGAAATTGTTCAATACAAGTTCGACTTCAAAACAGCATTTTCTTGCTGAGAAAAGGCGATTTAGAGCATAAAAGGATGCGTGAATTACATGCATTTACTGTCTTTTAAGGAAACATGCCACAAGCTTGTTTATATGTTCTCCTGAGTGGATTTAGGCTAAATAAGAAGGCAGACACAGTTTTATTTGAGTTTTGATGCAGAAATTGTTCAATACAACACAGTTGGCTTCAAAACAGCATTTTCTCTGAGAAAAGGCGATTATGAGCATAAAAGGATGATTGAATTACATGCATTTACTGTCTTTTAAGGAAACATGCCACAAGCTTATTTTCAGTCTCTCCTGAGTGGATTTAGGCTAAATAAGAAGGCAGATACAGTTTTATTTGAGTTTGGTGCAGAAATTGTTCAATACAAGTTTGGCTCCAAAACAGCATTTTCTCGCTGAGAAAACGCAATTGCGAGCATAAAAGGATGCTGGAATTACATGTATTTACTGTAGTTTAAGAAAACATGCCACAAGCTTAGTTATATGTTCTGCTGAGTTTATTTAGGTTAAATAAGAAGGCAGACACAGTTTTATTTGAGTTTGGTGTAGAAATTGTTAAATACAAACTTGGCTCCAAAATAGCATTTTCTCGCTGAGAAAAGGCGATTGCGAGCATAAAAGGATGCTGGAATTACATGCATTTACTGTCTTTTAAGGAAACATGTCACAAGCTTGTTTATATGTTCTGCTGAGTGGATTTAGGTTAAATAAGAAGGCAGACACAGTTTTATTTGAGTTTGGTGCAGAAATTGTTCAATACAAGCTTGGCTCCAAATCAGCATTTTCTCGCTGAGGAAAGGTGATTGCGAGCATAAAAGGCTGCTGGAATTACATTCACGGAGCGGACCGATTTCTGCTGAGCTACTGCAAATCGACCATCTCCGTGTACACCTTTCCGCTGGGCTACTCTGTGACGAGTCAAGGAGTGGGACACTCGGAGGCCATAGGTCTCTCAGGCTTGTTGGACAGATGCGGGCGACAGAACGAGTTCACGGTGCCCGCCCAAGTCAAATTTTACAAAGCCATCAGGTGCTTCAAAGGCAGCAAGCAGTATAAGAGAGCATCCTCCGGGGCCTCGTCAAGCAAGGAGTCTCAGGGCTCCAAGGATTCGAAGTCCGGACACGTCGGAGTTTCGGCGTCCTCGGTGGGTGTCACGGCTTTGGGGAAGTCACATTCAGCAAGACGGACGCCGTCGAGAGGTCGGTGGAGAGATCTGTGGCCTTGAGTGAGAAGGTGTCGGTCTCGTCGTCATTGTCTCAATGCCGAGTGGGCAAAGCCATGGTTTCGTCTTATGAACCCAGCTCTGCGTTACAAAAAGCCGTGGAGGAGCTCAACGCGTACCCCGAAGGACGGATCGAAGGATTTCTGGCCACCTGGGGCTACGCGTTCGTGGTCGAAGTCGGCAGATACTACAGCCGACTGTACAACTTCGAGGTGTTCTCCACCTGCAACAAGGATGCCGAAGAGAGCTTGGACGACGCTGCTGAGCACTGCAGAGAGACGGGCGCAAAATTCAAAGTTGAGGGGTTTGGGGCAGGGGCCAGCCCGGGAGGGAGCACGGCCGGATGTGACACGTGGGGGCTCTCGGACGCTCAGAATTAAACGTTGGTCTCTATATCCAAAGAGTCTCGGCATGTGCAAATCGGAGGGGACAATCTTGGAGGAGAGCTCGACTGGGAGAGTACCCAAGATGAACCCATAGCCGCTGAGGATACGTGTAACCCCCATTTTTAAGGTCAAGGGCATCTCTCGATGTGCGGTCGAGGTACTGAAGTTCAGGACCGAGAAAGCCCGGCTCTACCCGGACGAGTTTTTGGCCGAGGGGGCACCGAACATAGTGCCTAAGCGCTGCTGAAAGGGAAGGAGCAATGTGTGTGGCGCACGCACATTTCAGTTCCATAACTGTATGTTTTTTTTCTTAATAAATCTCTTGATCAAATGTTTTTGATCCACATGTTTTACAATGTGATCAATTGCTACATCTGCTGCATGTAGTATTTGCTTGTAATAAACCTAAATAGTCCATGTATCTTTTCGTGCGTTTTCATTTTTTTCACACCTAATTGCACAGAAGCGGTGAGGCTTTCCTACAGACCTTCTGCTCACACGGTTTGCTTTGTACGAGTAGGGACTCTATCACTCTGGCAAACCCGCAAAAAAAGTTGTTTTGTTAGGTAGAGTCAACGAAAAAAAACCTAGTAGTGTCAACGGTTTATTGAAAAAGGCCCAGCGGGACTCCACCAGTGCAGAAAGACAGGATTCTTTGTGACACAGAAAGACGAAACTGTATGCTGTACGAAACGATTTAATTCAGCAAAGCATTCAACTCAGCAAGCAATAAGACAGTACACTGCGTGTAGCGATTCATTGAACAAGGCATATTTGAAAACCGCAGGTTTGTTGTACATCAAAACATATCAAATACATTGGAAGCACGGTCCGAGACACATCGCGTGCGCCTCTATGACTTAGGTCCCTGGTCGACCGAGCCCAAATACTGAGATTAGAACCCAGATCGGCCGATGCGCTACGCTGAGATCCCAGATTCAGCATTCATCTCCCGTCATGCTCAAGGTCCTCGATCAGATCTCTGCGGGGAATCTTCTGAAACAGTTCAATCAAGGTCTCCCTCGAGTTGACTCGTCTCTTCTGCGCGAATATCGTCACCACGTCTCTCCTCAAATCCAGCCCGTAGAGGCTTTGCGACATCGGGGAACCGCTCGCCGTTTCCATGTTTGCCAGGAACCCACTTGAACAAGCCAAATTCGTCTCAGCTCAGCTCGTCGAGGCCAGGATCTCCATGACGGACATGTCGCTTGGAGCGTACTCTGGTCCGACCTCGCTCTCTTGCGGTCCTGTCTGACTTTGCTGTCCTCGCAGCCCCGTTCATTCGCCCGGCGTACGGCCACGTCAGGCCTATGACCACACTGGGGACACAGAGGTACACCGGCCTGCTCGGCTCCAAGACTCATCCCTTTCCCGTTCCCCTCACGCCCACGTCCCTGGGCTGCGCTGCAACAAGCGTCTTTTCTGCCGGTGCCTCTCCATTAAGCGGGCTGCCCCCGTCAGGCTCAGAAAATGGGACGATCGTGTAATTCGTCCCGTCCCTCGTCCTCTCTCTCCGGGCCATCCCCCGTGAACGCCGAGCTCCCCCAAGTACTCGGGCGATGAAGAAGCCGCGGTCATATTATTATCACGCGCTACAGCCGCATCGGAGACCTTCGTCTCTGGCACCCAGGGATGACTGAAAATTTGCTCCACGCTGGGCCTCTCGTAGAGCTTATCGCAATATCAGGTCCCTGCAGGTGTCAGAGAGCCCGGTTTTGAATTGTAGTCGCCCTCGGACGATTTCGCTGTTCTCCTCGAAAGGAAGTCGATGAGTTTCAGATCTAAGTCCACGAGCATGTTGTCCTCCTTCAGATCCATATGTATGACCCCGCGACTGTGACAGTGCCTCGAGGCCTCCAGGATCTGAAGGAGGAAGGTCCTGGCCGTGTCTTCGCTCAGACATCCTTTGTCTGTGACATAGTCGAAAAGGTCTTGCGAGACCCTAGGTTTCTCCATGATTATGAACCAACAGTCCCCTTCCCTGTAATAATCCAGCAGGCGCAGAACGCCGCCAAATGAAGGCGACTCGAGCCGATCCAACATCACGATCTCCGTTTGCACCTGCATTTCCTGCCGCATACTCAATTGGCAGCGCTTGTGATTGCTGATTTTCACGGCCACATCTTTTCCGTCACAGAGTCTGACTCCAGGATACACACGACTAAACTGCCCTGTGCCCAAATGTTTTTTAAACAACCTGTACTTTTGTTTTACCATCGCAATTCCCACTACCGCAACAACGAAGAATCACTTCGACATCAAAGGCGCAGGTGGCTGGGCTTAATAGCGCACATCGAGTAGACGGGCCCGGAGGGTCTCTATAGCAGAGGCAGTCAGAGGTTCTGGGAGGCTCTCAGAGCCGGTCGGAGGCGGACGGAGGCTGTCAGAGCCGGCCAGAGGCTCTAAGAGGGTCTCAGAAGCAGGCGGAGACTCTCAGAGTACTGGTCGGACGCTCTGAGTACTGGTCAGATGCTCTGGGGGGGTCGGACGCTCTGAGGCAGCAGTCGGACGGAGCGATCGGAGGCTCTGAGTAGCGGTTGGATACTCTGAAGGGCTGAGCAACTAAGAAGGCTATGTGTAAGTTTGGTTATGTTATGCAGGCCGGACGGAGTCTTGGGATGGACTACCCTCACACAGGCAGAGGCTCTCAGAGGCGGTCGGAGGCGTGGTACACTGATCGCGCACAGTTTCCTTCGGTTTCCTTCACATCCGTAGCACACTCTTATTGCACGTGCCCGGCGGATGACAGCAGTAGACCTGAGCATACTCCTCCTCCGGATTCACGTGGTCCGGTATTTCAGTGCAGTTTATCAGAGGCGGGGTGGCGTCGGTCGCGTGCTCCTCGTTGCAGGACCTTTTGTCGAAGCAAGAGGCTCTGCACGAAGCCGCTCCCTCTGCTGGATCGTCACCCGCAGCGACCCTAGTGCCCTGTCCCTCCTCTGTCGCGGCGGCAGAACCCGGTGGCAGCGCGTTTCCTCGTAAGCCGAACGCGCTCTGCACAAGGCCGCTATCTTCTTCAGCAGCTCCGTGTATCGGCGGGAGAACCGGTATCTTTCGCGTATCTTTCACGAGGCATGCGGATGAAGTCCAAAAATTCTGTGTGCCTGAACTCGAGTACCAGCGGATCGTATCTCTCTGGTGCCCGCTGGCGAGCTTCGACTTTCCTCGATGTACGCCTAGAATACATGGCCGTGTCTCACGGTGGCTTTTCGCGACCTGCCGTCCGAGGAGTCAATGAGTGGGTCGCCGGTGTCGATTTTTGGCTGTCAGGCTAATACATACCACGGGGTGATCCGACCGGCGAGGCCGAGATGTAGCGCGTGTCCCCGATGCAGCGGCGGCCTCGTGGCTGTAGTAAGCAAACGTGCCAGCGTGAGAGAGAGGAGAAGAAAGCTGAAGACACTCGCGGATCACAGGCTAGTTCAAAAGAAAGCTCGTCAGCTCTCTGACTGGCTGAACAACTCTGTGGCTGAACAACTCTGTGACTGAACAACTCTGTGGCTGAACAACTCTGTGACGGCCTCACGCCTCGTTTCGGGACCGGTCTGACGCCGCTGCTCAATCTGGCTTAGACAATCGCCAGGGTTCGATGGGGGTAGCAGGAAGGAAGCGTGATGAGTATGTCTAAAACAGGAACGGTTTCTTCGGGGGGCACATGAACAACTTTCTTTATACAAACGATGGATGAACCAGTGTAATCACTTTTTCAGGCCGCGTAACACAATCGCATTACAAAGATACTCATATCACTGTGGTGTGAAGAGAACGCTTTCCGTCCTCGCTTGGGTTTTCTTCCTCCGCTACAGGTCTGTATAAAATGAACGCACGGCATTCACTCAGGCTAGAAATGTCAAAGAACACAGTTGACGATCACTACAGGCCGCGCAGGATGGACGCCGAGACGTCCGAACCCGTGCATTCTGAACAGCCGCGAAACGGAACTCCCTCCCTCAACACCAATCCCCTCAGGGTAAGGTTCTTTGTTTTACCCATCTGTGCTGAATGTACTGGGCCCTCAACGCCTTGGCTAAACTGAGAATGTCACCACCAGGTACGTTTCAGCGACACCATGGAAGAATTCGAGGTCGACGGGGAGGACAGGAGAGGGCCGTGGGAGGAAGCGGCTCGGGATCACCACAGATTTGCGCACCGTTGCCGCGAGTTGGAACGAGTTGTGGCTTGCTGCCTGACGCCCGAACACCGTCTGATGATAAAGATGAGTCTCCAAGGTCCAGATTCGCCACCGCAAGACCCCCGAAGAGAGCCAAAGGCCGCAGCGTCCTCGGACTTGTGGCGGCTGCTGAAGTGAAGCAAACCGCTCCCGGATCCGGTTCTCTGGGTTGCTGAATTCTTCACACACCATTCTCTCTGTCTTAATCTCTGTATTTTTTTGTTTTTCATTTGCCATGTCTGTATTTCAATCGAATAAAAACATTTACTTGGAATCTACGGCTCATGTGTGTATTTTGCTATAGCTAGAAGCTAAGTTTGCTTGAAATATCTATCTTTTCTAAAGTATCTCTGTCGCAGCCCCCGTGCAATAAAAAACTTCAACCAGACTGAAAATCATCCATCGCAACTCAGAGCAAACGGCAGCCTTCAGTCTGATATTCAAATATACCCGTAATAATCTCTGTTGGTACAAATATACTGGGTCAGCTGCCCCCTTGCTCGTTCGGTCAGCCGGTGGTACTCTTCCGTTACGTTGATGTAATTGTGGGCTTCCTCGGCTTCGCCACGTGAGGTATAATCGAACAACTTTGCTGCCGCGTTGTTGGCCGCGAACATGTTGGCGTCCACGCCGAACACCCTTTTTCTCAGCAGGCGAACGCTTGGTGCGGTGGACACGCGCATCCCGCTATTAGCCGTGAGTTTGGAGATCAGGTGGATCAGAGTGGGGCCATCGGAGGGCTTGCAATGGATGACGAACCACTCACGCAGATAGTGTAGCATCCGCCTGAAAGCCGCGTCCGTCACTTTGCCTCGCAAGGAGCTGTTGATCAGCGGGACCATCACGGTCTCGCGATGCTCCCCGGCGGCGAGGACCGTGGTGCACCACATCGCCAGAAGGATTTGTTTCCTGAGCACGAAAAAGCACCAGTGGAACACGTGGCTCCCCATGTCCACGTCAAACAGACGAGGCAGATAGATTTCTGGCCCTGTCACCGCTTCCGCGCCGGTCGAGGGAGGGGGTATATTTCCGACCAGGACGCGATCCCAGAAACCGGGCACGCGATGGATGCACACATACCTGTGCGCGTCCTCCTCCGGCAAACTCTGGTTCTCCCAGTATGCAAAGGCCTTTTAATCCTTGGTCTGGATGATGGTTTCGAATGCTGCGAGGAAGGACAGACAGATGTATGGGAAATTAGAGGGGATCGGGTGGTTCAGAGGAGACATGAACGTCCGCATTTAACCTATTTCGTACGTACCTTGTTTGATGTACCTTTGTTCGGATGCAGTGGGGACGCAATTCTCGATCATCCGGCACACACAGTCGTTCACCTCGTTCCCAGTTTTAAAGCGGTCCGCCTCATCTCGCCCGAGGTCCCAGGTTCCCACACTCTCCAGTTGAGGGCATTCGGCAAGGTAACGGGTGGTCGCGTTCACGGGCCCATGCGCTGAGGAGACGCTGTGTTTGAGGCAGCCTCGGTGGGTCCTGTAGCAGAGGGTGCAGATCACGCACCCGCACAGGCACTGGACGGGTCTGTTGAGTTGCAGCAGGTACCCGTGACACACCACCACTCTGTTGAACACCCGACTGCATGCCACACAGGTGATCAGCCCAATGAGCTGGGACGATGACAGGCCCGCGCACTGTTCCCGAGAGCCGGCGACAGACTCGTCCTCTTCGACCTGGGGGTCAGTTGAGGTGTGGTCGTGGTGTTGGTGGTGTGGATGCTCTGCTGTAGGCTCCTGCTGTTGTTGTTGCTGCTGCTGCTGTTGCTCATGCTTCTTCTGCTGCTGTTGCTGCTGCTGTGGCTGCTGCTGTTGCTCATGCTTCTTTTGCTGCTGTTGCTGCTCCTGCACCCTCGGAGCGTCTTCTCTTTGCAACTTTCTAGCGTGCTCCGGAGGAGTTTGTATCCCACCATGCCTGTAGTCCTGGGCTTGGATGACTTCGCTCTCAGGAGGCGTGGGGTAACAGTATTCGTTTCGAGGGCACTGAGGCTTAGCTCCCCTTTGTGAGGGACTTTGCTGAGACCCCTGAGATGTCTTCTGATATGTTGCGTGAGATGTCTGAGACCCCCCCACGCAGTAAGCGCTGAGGTCCAGCCTCGCGTTGAGGAACTCATTGCTCAAACAGGAGGAGCCGCCCAGCTGTGGGATCTCAAAGTGTGGAATGTTGTCGTATACTGGGTTGGGTTCTGTGGGCCGGGCAGTCCATTTCGAACTTCCTAAGTCATCTTTCAACCAAAACAGATCACAGACATTGGGCCCAGAGGCGTCCTCCTCAGCTTCTAGCTCCTCTAACCGCTTTATGTACTCACTGAGAGCGACCTTCAGATGCGAGACGGTGTTTCTGTAAAGGAAGGCGAGAGGAAAAGAGATGAATTAAGTGAGCACACTTGGTAGCACACGCACACACAAACACAAAAAACAGAAATCAACTACGTTTCATCAGTTATGCTTATGATGGCAGTTTCGAGCTAAGTGCCGGTTCTCGCCAGTGATAATCCAACTTTCCCCGCCGCCTCGAGGACCCGCTGGCCCCCTTCCTCGCTACGGTCAGCTGCGTCAAAGTCGTCGACGTCTCCCTCGGTGACTCCAGCTTCGACTTCTGTGATGTCCTCCCCACCGGCTGATTCACCCTGAACCTCGGCGGCTTTTACCCTTAGAGGGCTCCTTGTCGACCGATCCCATCGCTGATGGGTGAGCCTCTCCCGATTTGAGTGATCGATGATCCTCATCATCGTCCTCCTCCGACGACTTAGCCTTTATTACGTCCACGTCAAACTCGGTTGCCGCTGGGGGGTCGGGAGTCCGCAACTCACGACTCGGTTCATCCTCATCTACACAAGGAGACTCGCTAGGCTTTGCCCTCTCCACCCCTTCTTCTCCGGTTGACTCTCTCTGGTCGACTGTGCCACTCTCCTCTCCATCTGTGCCACTCTCCTCTCCATCTGACCCTGCGTCTTCGCTTTCGCCATAATAGTCGGGGTTCTCTGGGCACGGAGGCCCCTCACTAGCATCTCTTTTCTTTGCTCTCAGCGCCCCGCACCCTCCTCTCTTTTTCTTCCGCTCTCCCTCGCGGGACCCTTCCTCGTCCGACGATGCGCTTGTGCAACTGGAGGAACATGTTGAGCATGAAGATGAAGACGAGGACGAAGAAGAGATGTTTCTTTTTCGAACGACCTTGACTAGGTCGGCACTTTCGTGCCCCTGGTGCTCTGATTTGAACTCTGTGGCCATGGTGCTCAGCATACGAACCTGGCCAGGGCTGCCGCTCTGCTTCCTTTTTCACTCACCTGCTTTTACTTTCTACCTCATCAACGTTGGCAGGAGCCATTTCTAAAAAGTAGGCAGTGACAGAAGTCACACAGGAACTGTACCTTAGTTCCTTACACCCAGAGCTCTCTCAACGGGACCTGAGCTGCTTGCTGTGAACTAAAATGTGTCTCAATTGGGACCGTTAGGTCTAACAGTTTGAGGGCCTCATGGTCAATTTTGCCTTCATCACGGTCATCCGAGTTCTCTGTGTCTTCTAGCGGGCCTAGTCAATGTGAGGAGGACGGGTTGTGTATGGGGGGGTTTATCATACTCCCCGGGCCGCCTGTCCTGTGGTTCACTAGAACAGTTTCTTGCAGTGTGACCTGGCTTGTTGAAATTAAAGCATCAATTATGCCCTGGGTGTTGCCACTGTCTGTTAGGAAATTGCCCCCTTGGCCTGCCCCTGAACCCTCCTCTACCCCAACCCTTCCCATACGGGGTCCCCTGGAAAAAGGCTCATCTATCATCTCTCTCATCTGTCCCAAATAACCCAAAAGTGGTTGCTGTGGCTATTTTTTGTTTTTCTTTTTAATGATTTCTTGCGTGTGGTGGCCATAGTTCATAGTTTCTTGTACACCGTCAGTATGATGGTTAACATTATTTTTTCTTATGAAGTCTGACAACTGAGGCAAGAAGCCGGCCATCAGGGCCTGCTTCAGCTGTTGTTGGTAAGGGGAATCTTGAGTCTGATTTTCTTGCAGCCCACTATGATCTTTAAATGTATCCTCTAATCTAGCTCTGAACTCAAACACATCCTCATTATCCTTCTGTCTACATTGTGAAATCTTCACATAGTCGGGTGTTCTCTTCCATGGCTCCAAAATGTGGATTAGCTACTTCTATCATGGGATAAATCCCATCACCTTCTCCTGTGGTGGGTGAGTCTGATGTTGGGCCACAACCCTTGCATTCATAGTTAACGTCTTTTATTCTATATTGGTCTTTCAATGATCCTAGATCGGGGTAGGATGTTTTGGCCAACAGGGAGGATGAGGAGGATGCAGCCGCCTGTCTTGGGCGAGATGACACGGGTGAGGAAGTTGAAGAGACTTGTCTCTTTTCTTCCTCGCGTAACTGTCTTTCTTGTTTGTCTCTGCCGTTCATACATCTGTCTGACACCTACGCTTGCCCTACAGTTTCCTCATCAGGTTTCACAAGAATAGCCGCCTGCAGTGCAGCTTTTTCTTTTTTCCTGTTTTGTTTTTTCTGAATATTTCTCTTCTCTATTCTGCCTGCTCTCTCTCCACTTCATTTATCTACCAGATTGTTACAGGATGACTCGGTCAATTTGCCATCAAAGTCATGGGTCTTTTTCCACAACTTCAGATATCTAGTACTGCCAGGCGAGAATTTTTCCATAAATTTCTCATCGCCTTCCAAGGCAGGTTTACTGTTACTTTTCCCCATCATTAAACTATGACCTTAATTCACCACACTGTGTACTTTAACAGACCACTGGATTTGTTAGCTTCCACGTCAATTGGTGATTTTCGCACTCACAATCACAATCTTTCACACAATAACCGGTAATACTTCTGCTATAGCTCTTTTTAGTGGCTTTTAATCTCAGGTCCCACCCGACCTACGAATTTTATAATGGCTTTTGAGCTCCGGTCCCACTCGACCCACGAATTTTACAATGGCTTTTGAGCTCCGGTCCCACTCGACCCACAAATTTTACAATGGCTTTTGAGCTCAGGTCCCACTCGACCCATGAATTTTACAATGGCTTTACTCACTTATTGTCGCTGTATAGTCCGTCTCCTGGAACTCGTCATCGACATCGATGGAGGGATTGGAACCTATTTCACCAACCCAGTGACGAATTCACGTCCCAGGATTTTCTGACGGACTTCCTTGACGTCCGGCTGTCGACAGACTTCGGTGTTCCGTCACCCTCCTCCTGAAACGTCAACTGTTGAGATCCGGCTCGAAGGACCAAGTTATGTTGGGTCTAAAATTGCTGCAACACTTTTCATACGCTGAGAGATGAAGACAATAAAGCACAACAAGGACACTGTACTTTTTTACTTGCAAGGGCAGCCAGCCTGAGGTCTTAGCGTTTTAAGCACTTCACTCAGGAACTGCCAACACTGACTCTGTCCGTGTCCCCTTTGTGCACGCTTTTTATTGAAAAATGAAACACGCCCTAAAGTTGCATGATGTGGGCGTATGCTATAGTTACAATGAATACATGTTCTTTTAATGCAAGTAAAAGAAATCCACATAAAGATAAGACACTTGGTTAGTTTGTATGAGCATAGGTGTATAGCAAAAGGAACTGTTCAACACTTTAGGCTGCTGACCCTTCTCTGGCCTTCCTGTTTACCCAGCAAAAGTTAGCAGCCACAAACCACTTCCTGTTTCTATGTCTGGTTCAGAGTGCAGCTCCAGCAGAGTGCAACATGATCTTGTTACTGACAGGATTAAAACATTTAACACATATATAATTCATAATGACAATAAGTAAGAAACAACAAATCAGGCCTATGAGTGACGTAACATCATTATAAGAAAATCATAAATCAGTTAGTAAATCATATTTACTCTAACAGTCTTCTTCGGTGAGCTCATCGAGTTTTTAGGAGAAGGAACGAACGTTTCCCATGATGACAAATGGCAGACATGGTCTGTATCTCCGCTTCCTCTCCTGGAGCCTTTGTCCTTCTCTGCACCCTGTCCGTCTGCTCCGTAACTGCGGCAGAATTTCCGGCTTGTCGGTGTAGAGAAGCGCACGGCCACGTAGCGCTAACAGCTGGTCTCGCGTGTAAACAATGGAGACATGTGCGAAGCTGAGGAGATCTCCAGACAAGGTCTCGAAATGTTCAAAAATCAATAAAATAAAAAAACACATAAGTAATAAAGGTGGTCTCCCTGAGTGCGCCTTTGCAGCAGGAGTTGACCACTTCAAAGAGAATCTGCAGGACAGGCCAATAAACAATAGAAAATAAAAGAAAAGAAAAACAGAGGAAGGAGCTACTGTAACAGGCAGCTGGTCATGCAGCTCAATATTGGGGTATTTGATATGTTGAGGAAACCTAACAAGTCCCCCTTGGGCAAGCCATAGACAACAGCGGAGAGGAAAAACTCCTTTTAATGGAAGAAACCTCCAGCAGAACCAGGCCCGGGGTGGGCGGCCATCTGCCTTGACCAGTTGGGATGAGTGGAAAGTGAAAAGGAAGGAGCAACTGAAAGCAACAACACAATGTTGAGCAGGTAGGCGGGGGCAGTAGCTGCAGACTGGAAGACACACAGCTCCAAATCCGGGGACACTTGAAGATGGAAACAGTAAGGGAGAAACACAATTACAACACAGTTAAAGTTAACGTCGTACAGTGGTGACTTATAAATGTGGGATGGGAGGAGAGAGCGAAGGGAGAAGGAAACGAGCTCAGTGCATCAAGGGGCAGGTCCCCCAGCAGTCTAAGCCTAACTAACTATAAGCTTTATCAAAGAGAAAGGTTTGTATGGTACAAGGAGGTATTTTAGGGTTGATTGAGCATGACCGTTTAGAGCTTTAAAAGTAAAAATAAGGGTTTTAAGTTCTAGTCTACATTTATTGGGAAGCCAACGGAGAGAAGGCGAAATATGATCTCTCTTGCTAATTCCAGTCAGCACTCTTGCTGCAGCATTTTGGATAAATTGCAGCCGTTTGAGGGAGGTACTTAAAGATGGACACGGTGGAAAACTACAACTGCAGTCTTCACAGACAAAAGTGAAAGTAGTTACTACTAAATCCACTAAAATAGATTTAAGTAACCAGGTTTCAGCAGGCTTGCTTAGGTAATTCAATTCATTTCAATTCAATTCAACTTTATTTATATAGTGCCAATTTACAACAAGGTCATTTCAAGGCACTTTACATAATAAAGTCAAGACTATACAAACATATAAAGAAAACCCAACAAATCACCCTTGAGCAATCCATAGGCAACAGTGGAGAGGAAAAACTCCCTTTAACGGAAGAAACCTCCAGCAGAACCAGGCTGAGGGTGGACGGCCATCTGCCTTGACCGTTTGGGGTGAGTGGAAAGTGGAGAGAGAAAAGAACAGAGCAAACAAAAGCCACAACAAAACATTGGGCAGATTAGTGGGACCAGTAGCTGTGCACTGGAGGACACACAGCGCCAAATCCGGGGACACCTGAAGACAGGGACAGAGAGAGGGACACAGAGGGAGAAAGACGACTACGGGACAAAGAAGACACAGAGTTAATGTCATACAGTGGTGAAATTATAGATGTGGGGTGAGAGGAGAGAAAGAAGAGAAGAGGAAAGTGGCACAGTGCAGAGTCCCCCAGCAGTCTAAGCCTATAGCAGCATGACTATAACCAACTATAAGCTTTATCGAAGAGGAAGGTTTTGAGCCTAGTCATAAAAGTAGAGAGGGTCTGGACTGGGAGCTGGTTCCACAGGAGAGGAGCTTGATAGCTAAAGGCTCTGCCTCCCATTCTATTTTTGGAAATTGTGGGAACCACAAGTAGGCCTGCATTTTGGGACCGAAGTGGTCTAGTAAGATGATATGGTTCTAGGAGATCTATAATGTATGATGGAGCTTGACCGTTTAGAGCTTTATAGGTAAGAAGAAGGGTTTTAAATTCTATTCTACATTTAATGGGAAGCCAATGGAGAGAAGCTAATGAAGGTGAAATATGATCTCTCTTACCAATCCCAGTCACTAATCTTGCTGTAGCATTTTGGATTAATTGAAGGATTTTAGAGAGTTACTGGGGCAGCCTGAAAGTAGAGAGTTACAGTAGTCCAATCTAGAAGTAACGAATGTGTGAGGTAAATGACAAATCCTGGTCAAAAATGACTCCAAGATTCCTTGCAGTACTACTGGGGGCCAGAGTTAAGTCATCTAAAGTAGTGATATGGTTAGAAAACATGTTTCTTAGACTTTTAGGCCCAAATACAATAACTTCAGTTTTATCTGAGTTTAGAAGAAGGAAATTATACATCATCCAGTCCCTTATGTGTTTTAGACATGCTTATAGTTTGATTAATTGATTTGTTTCATCAGGTTTCATAGATAGATATAACTGTGTGTCATCAGCGTAGCAGTGAAAAAATGAGTGTTTTCTAATAATGTTGCCAAGGGGACACATATATAGAGTAAAGTGTATTGGTCCTAACACAGAACCTTGTGAAACTCCATAACTAACTTTTGTGAATGTGGAAGAGTCATCGTTAACAAGTCCATTATCTGAAGCCAGAAGAAGATCATTGGTTACTTTAATCAGTGCGGTTTCTGTGCTATGATGAACTCTAAATCGTTACTGAAATTCTTCAAACAACATGGCGTATACAGTGAGTTGCACAGTGCAGTGTCCTCACTGCATCATCTTTAGAGGGTTTAGGTACAGCTGCATTTCTTGGTGGAAGAGCAGGCTGGGGAAGTGCAGCTGTAGATGTCGGATAAGTTTGGATAAGTTTGTCCATGAATTGTGTAGTGTGAGGCTTGTCCAACACCCACTGTTTGGACCTTTTGTAGAACACTTGATTGAATCATGGTTTTCCTAATAATTGAAAAAAAAAAGGCATCAATGTTGCATTTTTTAAAACCTGTAAAGCTAAATTAATAAATTATTTTAATGTGGTAGGGTACAAAGGCAACTCACTTTGAGAATCTTATTTCCCAAGTCAACAACACACCCACACTTGGAGTCTTGTCTCATCTACTTACCAGTGTTGGCAGTGTCTATGGTAAAAATCGTCCCGAAACATGCGTTTAGATTCTTTGGATTTAAAAGTTGTGTTTTCTAAATTGTCTACCAAAAGTCACGCTCATGTTTCCCTTGTGCTTGTCTTGAATTTAGAACAGGAACTTTATGCCTCCCGATCGAGAACCTGTCATGGTCTCGACATTGATCTGTGTTGCCCTGGTTAGGGTCCTCTGTCTCTCTCCACCTTGCTCTCTTCCCTTCTCGTTAGACCCGATAAGAAGCACCTACATAGCCCTGACTGCCCACTTCCCAGTGCCAAATTATCATTCATGTTTTGCTCCTTGTTGTGCCAAGTCTTTAGTGTTTTCTTCTAAGTTTTTCCCCCTTTGCCAGAGTGATTTCTCCGTGTAAGGTTTTTGATTATACGCCTTGGAATCCTGTGCTTCTCTGCTGCCACTGCTAGAATGTGAGTTATTCATTTACGAGACATCTCCCTGGATCCACCAGTTTGGCCAAATATCTGGACTTCGTTTTCTCAGGACTACTTTTTTTAGGTCAGAGATCCTGACATGTTTTGTTTTGTTACTTTCCCATGGACCATTTTTTCAGTTGTTACTTTGTGCCTGTTTTTCTCCCTGACGTTGTCAGCCGCTTTTAGTTTCTTCAGGTCTCTCCACATATCCAGCTCCATTGTACAGAACCCCTCCGCCATCCTGTTTGCTCTCAAAACTTCCGTAAGACTCTTTTCATTCACAAGATTTCTCACACTCACTTACCTGTCTTTCTCCCCCTCAGATTCAGCCAGTACTCCCTTCCCATGAACCACTCATGGTGTTCCTACCGACCGAAGCCTACTGTGTCACCTCTTTCATTTATCAAAACAATAAATCACTTTCTTCCACTCACTTGTTCTTGTATCTATCTGGGTTCTCTAAAGAACTGACCCCTGATAGTATAATCTGGCCAATATGGACCCACCCAAGGTAGGTGATTGGAAGACCAGAGTCGAGAGCGCTATCGTCCAACACGACACCAGCCTAGCCTGTCCTTACCGGGAGAGCTGGGCTGTGGGGAGGAGACGACTGGACTGGAGCGGTGTGAGGAGGGGGGCATGTGAATGGGGGCTCGGGACTGGATAGAATCAAATCTGTTAAAGAACAGATTTAATGAATTTGTCCAGGTCTGGTCACCCATGGCCTGTCAACCATCCCCACCCTCACCGTGGCCTGAGATGTGTTTCAGTCCTCTCCACACCTCACTGACGTTGTTCTGCTCCAGACGATGCTCCAGTTTCTTCCTATAAATGTCCTTGCACCTCCTGATTTTGAATTTTATTCCCGCTGCACTCTGCCAAGCTCCTCTGTGTCCCCAGAAAGAAAGGCCCTCTTCTTCTCATTCAGCAGGGCCTTCAGCTCAGGGCTCACCCAGGGCTTGTTGTTGGGAAAACACTGTACTGTCTTGGATGGCACAGTGTTTTCCACACAGAAGTTTATGTAGTTCGTGATACAGTGTGTCAGACTGTCGATGTCCTCCCCATGTGGACTGCAGAGAATGTCCCAGTCTGTGGTTTTGAAACAGTCCCTCAGCTGTTCACTCGCCTCCTCTGTCCAGATCTTCACTGTGTTCACCTGTGGTGTCTGCTTTTTCACCATTGGAGTGTAAGCAGGAGACAGATAGATGAGATTATGGTCGTAGCGGCTGAGAGGGGGGAGGGGGGTGGAGGTATATGCATTTTTTGCGTTAGCATATAGCAGGTCCAGAGTTTTATTGTTTCTTGTGTGGCAGTTAACGTACTGGGTGAAGTTGGGAGGGTGGCGGAGAGGGGGAGGCAGGCATGATTAAAGTCCTCAGAGATGAGGATCAGGGCCTGTGGGTGCTGTGTCTGCAGCTGAGACACGGTGCTGTGCACACGCTCACACGCGGCAGCGGCGTCGGCTGACGGAGGAACGTAAACAGTGACCACTAACACGTGAGAGAACTCCCGCGGGAGGTGGTACGGCCGGATGCTAACTGCCACCAGTTCCACGTCTTTGCTTCAGAGTTGTTGTTTAACAGTGATGTGCCCAGGGTTACACCATGTCTCCAGGTGGGATAGCAGACAACCTTGGGAAAGTTATGCCGACACTTCTCAGACAAAAAACATGCATATGAGATAAAGGATGCTATCTCTCAACATTCTTCATAACACACTGAATATCATTTGACCTTAACACTAAGCATAAGTTATTAAAATTTAATCACTCTTAATTTTTCCATCACAATTCCCTCTTTTTGATTACATTTTAATCACAAGACATACAACTGTGGTCATCAGATGTATAAGTAAGTGAAGACAATATAACAGACTTCCATTTACCAAACATTCGGTTGATGCAATTTGTCCATCCAATATTAACACCTGAATTTTGTGAGAGCTCTTCTCTAAGGGACCTGAGACCCTCTAAGGCTCTGGTAACACACCATCAGGGGCAGTATTATTAGGAATGAAAGTGCAACATGAATCTCCAAACATTACACAAACACCTTCCTTTTCAGCAAGAAGCATATCTAGGGCCATTCTGTTCTGCCAGGACATCAAGGAAGTAGGCCCCAGTTGCTCTGCCAGGCCCTCTACAGCATCAGAGCTGCGATTGATAAAGCGCTGTTGGTTGTAATATATGAAATTAATCCAGTCATCATTTGTATTAATAGTACACCACCAACACAAAGTAGACTCAAATCCTGCAGCTATTTTCCCATGGAATGTGGTAAAATGTCATGCTCAATTCCCACCTTCACTGGTGACACAAGCATCACCTGTGTGCAAGTTCCTGTCCAGTTTGGTGGTAGAGTCTGTTGTGGTTGTCCTCCACAGATCCACCAGATGTCTGTTAATGCCAGGGTTTGGCTGTTCAGGTATTCAGGATTAGGTGGGTACCTGTTGTTCTGAGGCTACCAGGAGAATGTAGATCCACTTAAGATAGATTTCATAGGACTGTCTCCTAGCTCCCAAGTGACAGAACAGTTCAGAAAGTGTCCTTGAGGGTTGCCATTTTCCTGTTTTCTACTGAAGCACTCGAACTCACAGGTGGAACAGATGGTGTAAGGAGAGGGAGCAGGCTGTGGATATTTTTGGCATTTTATCCCAGCAATTCCCCAAACACTACCATCCTAATTTTCTTCCAGGTCCATTACTGCAGCAAGATGCAGGATTTCCCAATCATATCCACCTATTATCTTTGTAACATTTGTTTTTGCCAATTGTAATTCATTTCCATTGAATAATGCTGAGTGCAATAGTTGCCTAAAACATTGTGAGCTGTTGAAGGGCACTGGGACTGCCAGTAGGAAAGGTCTGGCAGCTGCACACATTATACAGGAGGAATTTGCCATCTTTTTAGCCATAAAGTTCAGATAAGTCAACCAAAGGTTTCCTGTGGGGTTCTTTAATATGGCTTCCTTTGCTGCTTCCAAAGCACTCCCACCAAGAGCGCGCCTTGCTCGACTTGTGTGCTGCGGTACACTTAACTGTAGGGCTGTCCATAGGATTAATGTGTACGCCAGCAGTATCCATGGCACAAGGAGTCGTGTCCTGTTTTCCATGGTATTCTTCTCACTGTTCCTTCACTCTCACTCAATTATCTCCTTCTTCACGGCTTACGGAATCAGAGTGCAGGCACGGCTAATCGCACTTGTCCTCCTTGTCACCAGGAAAATGGTTGAGTGCAAGTGAATTAGTGAGTGTTCTCCTCCGACTGGCTCCCTGATTCCCTCGAGGCTTTCACCCTCCGGTGAGCATCGTGCACAGCCGTGGTGAAGTTGTCCTCAGGCTATGGCACCTTCTTGCAATGGGTTGCATGTATCCAAGTGGCTCTCTCCACAACCTTCACTGCTGTGTGGGTGGTCAGGAGCACCTGGAATGGCCCGTTCCACTTCCTAGACTTCCAGTGTTTTGGACGAAGTTCCCTCACAATCACCCAATCACCAGGTTTGAAGGGATGCAGTGTTGTCTCCACTGGAGATGGGAGAGCTGCTTTCACCAGTTGAGATATCTGAGACACAGTTGTAGATAGAGATTTACAGTATTGTAACATGTCGTTCTCACACAGTGTGGAAGAAGGATGAGGCCTGGTTTCTGGGTTTAGACCAACATATGGAGGATGTGCAAACAGGATTTCAAATGGGCTCAACTTCCTGTTATGTCTCTTTCTCATACTCATGTACATCAGGACCACAGGGAAGGCTTTTGGCCTTGTCAAGCCTGTTTCTTCACAACATTTTTTTCAGATGATATGCACAGTGTCTTTTTAAATTTATCCCCAAAGACTCACCAACCTGGGAAATGGCTTTACAATAAATATAAATACCATTTACAAAATGGGAAGCGTTATCACTGGATAACCATTATCACATTTTTCCAGGAAAGCCCTGGAATTATCTCAGTGAGCAATGCTTTTGCCACTGTACCACTGTTTGCATGTTATGCAAAAAATACTTCAACCCACTTACTCCACATATCAATTCAATTCAGTTCATTTCAACTTTATTTATATAGGCCAATTTACAACAAGGTCATCTCAGGGCACTTTACATAATAAAGTCAAGACTATACAAACATTTAGAGAAAACCCAACAAATCCCCCTTGAGCAAGCCATAGGCAACAGTGGAGAGGAAAAACTCCCTTTAACGGAAGAAACCTCCAGCAGAACCAGGCTCAGGGTGGACGGCCATCTGCCTTGACCGGTTGGGCTGTGTGGAAAGTGGAGAGAGAAAAGAACAGAGCAACAAAAGCAACATTGCTCAACATTGAGCAGGTTAGTAGGACCAGTAGCTAGACACTGGAGGACACACAGTGCCAAATCTGGGGACACCTGAAGACAGAGACAGAGAGAGGGAGACAGAGAGGGAGAAAAACGACTACGGGACAAAGAAGATACAGAGTTAATGTCATACAGTGGGGACATTATAGATGTGGGGTGAGAGGAGAGAATGAAGAGAAGAGGAAGTGGCACAGTGCAGAGTCCCCCAGCAGTCTAAGCCTATAGCAGCATGACTATAACCAACTATAAGCTTTATCAAAAAGGACGGTTTTGAGCCTAGTCTTAAAAATAGAGAGGGTGTCTGCTTCCAGAATCTGGACTGGGAGCTGGTTCCACAGGAGAGGAGCTTGATAGCTAAAGGCTCTGCCTCCCATTCTATTTTTGGAAATTCTGGGAACCACAAGTAGGCCTGCATTTTGGGACCGAAGTGGTCTAGTAGGATGAAATGGTACTAGGAGATCTTTTAGATATGATGGAGCTTGACCGTTTAAAGCTTTATAGGTAAGAAGAAGGGTTTTAAATTTTATTCTGCATTTAATTGGAAGCCAATGGAGAGAAGCTAATGAAGGTGAAATATGATCTCTCTTACCAATCCCAGTCAGTAATCTTGCTGCAGCATTTTGGAATAATTGGGGGCTTTTTAGAGAGTTACTGGGGCAGCCTGAAAGTAGAGAATTACAGCAGTCCAATCTAGAAGTAACAAATGCATGAACCAGTTTTTTAGCATCGCTTTGAGACAGGATGCTCCTAATTTTGGCAATGTTTCTTAGGTGGAAGAAGTCTGTTCTAGAGATTTGTTTTATGTGTGAGGTAAATGGCAAATCCTGGTGAAAAATTACTCCGAGATTCCTTGCAGTACTACTGGGGGCAGGAGTTATGTCATCTGAAGTAGCAATATGGTTACAAAACATGTTTCTTAGACTTTTAGGCCCAAATACAATACTTCAGTTTTATCTGAGTTTAGAAGAAGGAAATTATACGTCATCCAGTCCCTTATGTCTTTTAAACATGCTTGTAGTTTGATTAATTTATTTGTTTCATCAGGTTTCGTAGATAGATATAACTGCGTGTCATCAGCGTGATGAATAATAAGCTGTTCTGGCTTTACGGAGTGCTAATTTGTATAAGTATAAACTCTTTTTCCCGGCTAAGCGTGATTCTTGTGAATAAGTGGAATGCCACTTCCTTTCTTGGTCTTCGTGACGCCTGCTTTAAATTGCGGGTTTGCGAGCTATACCATGGAGATCGCCTGTTTAGAATTACTGCTTTCTTTTTTAGAGGGGCAACACTATCAAGTATGGAACGTAAAGATGCTGCATAATTATCAGTCACGTAATCAACTTGTACAGGAGTACAGTTAATGAGGCTACTCTCAGTTATATCGGTACATGTTGAAGTAAATGATGAAGGGATCATTTCCTTTGTTCACAGTGTTTTCAGATAAACACCTACTGAAGCAAAACTTTTTTCTAGCTGCTGTGTAGTCCATTAAATTAAATTCAAATGTTATTAGAAAATGGTCAGAGAGAACAGAATTATGAGGAAATACTGTTAGTTTATCAATTTCAATGCCGTATGCAAGGACAAGGTCTAGGGTGTGACTAAAACAATGAGTGGATTGTTTTACATTTTGAGAGAAACCAATTCTATCTAATAATGAAGTAAATTCCGTGTTGAGGGAGTTACTGTCAGCATCTACATGAATGTTAAAATCGCCCACTATGACGACTTTATCTGCACTAAGCACTAAGTCGGCTAAAAAATCTGAGAATTCAGTCAAAAATTTAGAATAAGGGACTGGAGGACGGTACACAATAACAAATAGAAGTGGATTTTGAGTTTTCCAAATTGGGTGTGAAAGGCTCAGAGCAAGACTCTCAAATGAGTTATAACTGTGTTTAGGTCTAGGGTTTATTGGTAAGCTTGAGTGATAGATTGCTGTTACTCCTCCACCTCGGCCTGAGCTTCTAGGAACATGATAGTTAATATGACTTGGGGGGGTCGACTCATTTAAACTAACATATTCTTCCTTCTGCAACCAGGTTTCAGTGAGACAAAATAAATCGAATTGATGATCGCTTATCAAGTCATTTACTAACAGAGATTTAGATGAGAGAGATGTGATATTTAATAATCCACATTTAATTGTTTTAGTTTTTTCTTCAGTAAGAGGAGCAGTCCGGATTTTTATTAAGTTATTATGATTAACTCCTCTTGTGATCATTTTTAGTTTGTAAAATTTAGTTAATCGGGGAACAGACACAGTTTCTATAGGAATGTGGGAGTTGTGGGGGGGTGGCGGCGGTAAGGATACTGCAGAGAGGGACTGTCAATCTTTTGGTTGTTTAATAAAATCAGCCATATTTTTTGATAAGACAGAGGCACCATCAAAAGTAGGATGGATGGCATCTCTCCTAATAAGCCTAGGTTTTCCCCAAGAACTTTTTCAATTGTCTATGTAGCCCATATCGTTTGCTGGACACCACCTAGACAGCCAGCGGTTGAATGACGACATGCGGCTATACATGTCGTCACTGATCAGATTTAGCAGGGGTCCAGAGAAAACTACGGAGTCCAACATTGTCTTTGCACTGATTCAATATTCGTTTTAGTGACCTCCGATTTGCGTAATCGGGCGTCATTTGTTCCTGCATGAATGATGATCTTACTGTAACTCCCTCAACACGGCATTCACTTCATTATTAGATTCAATTGGTTTCTCTCAAAATGTAAAAGAACCCACTCATTGTTTTAGTCACACCCTAGGTGACATTAGCACTCCGTAAAGCCAGAACAGCATATTTTTCATCACTAATACAGGAAAATAAGAAAAACCCCCGGTTTCTTTTCAGCACTGTAACCAGGCTGACTAAGAGCCATAGTTCAGTTGAGACTAGTATTCCCTCAACGCTATGCAGCAATGACTTCATGACCTTCTTCACAAACAAAATCATAGCTATTAGAAACAAAATTCAACAGACCCTCCCCACAAATACAACAGAATTAGAATCATCAGTAAGTCCTCAGTCCCTTTTAGACTGCTGAGACCTTGCTGAGTTAACTTCAACTATTATGGCATCCAAACCAACAACATGTCTGCTAGACCCTATTCTAGTTAGACTGCTCAAAGATGCTCTACCCTTATTAGACACGTTAGTATTAGATATCATCAATCTATCTTTACAAACAGGATATGTACCAAAGGCCTATAAGGTAGCTGTAATCAAACATCTACTTAAAAAACTTTGTCTTGATACAGGTGTTTTAGCCAATTACAGACCAATATCCAGTCCCCCCTTTATTTCTAAAATACTTGAAAAAGTAGTTGCAAAGCAATTATGTGACCACCTGTGCAGAAACGACTTGTTTGAAGAATTTCAGTCAGGATTTAGAGTTCATCATAGCACAGAAACTGCACTGATCAAAGTCACTAACGATCTTCTTCTGGCTTCAGATAATGGACTTGTCTCTATACTAGTTCTGTTAGATCTTAGTGCTGCATTTCACACCATTGATCACAGAATATTATTACAGAGACTAGAACATGTTATTGGAATTAAAGGAACTGCACTAAATCTTATCTGTCAGCTAGATTCCAATTTGTTAATGTTGAATCATGATGAATCTTCCACATACACAAAAGTTAGTTATGGAGTTCCACAAGGCTCTGCGTTAGGAGCAATACTCTTTACTCTATATATGTCTCCCCTTGGCAACATTATTAGAAAACACTCTGTAAATTTTCACTGCTACGCTGATGACACGCAGTTATATCTATCTATGAAACCTGATGAAACAAATAAATTAATTAAACTACAAGCATGTCTAAAAGACATAAGGGACTGGATGACGTATAATTTCCTTCTTCTAAACTCAGATAAAACTCAAGTTACTTTGTTTGGGCCTAAAAGTCTAAGAAACATGTTGTCCAACCCTATTGTTACTTTAGATGACATAACTCTGGCCCCCAGTTCTACTGCAAGGAATCTCGGAGTCCTTTACCTCACACATAAAACAACTCTCTAGAACAGCCTTCTTCCATCTACGGAACATTGCCAAAATTAGGAGCATCCTGTCTCAAAGTGATACTGAAAAACTGGTTCATGCACTTGTTACTTCTAGATTGGACTACTGTAACTCTCTACTTTCAGGCTGCCCCAGTAACTCTCTAAAAAGCCTTCAATTAATCCAAAATGCTGCAGCAAGATTACTGACTGGGATTGAGCCATATCGTCCTAATAGACCACTTCGGTCCCTAAATGCAGGCCTACTTGTGGTTCCCAGAATTTCCAAAAATAGAATGGGAGGCAGAACCTTTAGCTATCAAGCTCCTCTACTATGGAACCAGCTCCCAGTCCAGATTCGGGAAGCAGACACCCTCTCTACTTTTCAGACTAGGTTTAAAACCTTCCTCTTTGATAAATCTTATAATTACTTATAGTCATGCTGATATAGGCTTAGACTGCTGGGGGACTCTGCACTGAGCCACTTTCCTCTTCTCTTCACTCTTTCCTCTCACCCCACATTTATAATGTCCCCACTGTAGGACTGGCTCTGTGTCTTCTTTGTCTCGTAGTCGTCTTTCTCCGTCTCTGTCTCCCTCTCTCTGTCCCTGTCCTCAGGTGTCCCCGGATTTGGTGCTGTGTGTCTTTCAGTGCGCAGCTACTGGTCCTATCAACCTGCCCAACATTTTGCTGTTGCTTTCGTGTTCTGTTCTTTTCTCTTTCCACTTTCCACTCAGCCCAACCAGTCAAGGCAGATGGCCGCCCTGGGTCTGGTTCTGCTGGAGGTTTCTTCCATTAAAGGGAGTTTTCCCTCTCCACTATTGCCTCTAGCTGCTCAAGGGGGATTTGTTGGGTTTTCTCTAAATGTTTGTATAGTCTTGACTTTATTATGTAAAGTACCTTAAGGTGGCCCTGTTGTAAATTGGTGCTATTTAAATAAAGTTGAATTGAATTGAATTGAGTATGATTTAGAGACATGTGTGCAAAATTACTGTCCTCCGAGGACAGATTTTTACCACACTAAACCCTTCTACCATAATATTAAATTTAATAGGTAGGCAAGCTAATCCGTTTATGTTCACTGTTCTAATGAATTGTTAAGCTAATAAACATTTATTGATTATTCTATCACTTCAAGCCAATTAGCCACTGATATTGTAACGCGTGACACACCGTAGCAGGGTGTACGGCAGCCACTCCGGGTTGTGGAGCTTGAGCTACGCTAGCCTAGCCTAACTGGTTCAGCTAACTAGCAGCTAGCTTGGGCGCTAGCAGGCTAACTCGACCCTAAAGCTACCCCAGGTGGAGGGAGGTCACTCGCGCCCCACACACCACACGACCCCGAGTGCCTCATGCTGGCAACCAGGTGACGCAGTTCTTGTCTTTTTTCGGCTGTCTCCGAACAGGAACCAACGCAAATACATAGGCCGGTCACCCAGCGTTTCCCTCACAGTGCCGACCAACACAAACACAAACCCTAAGTACCCATAATCCCCTAACCCCACCCCTGGCCCACTGGTCGGGTCGCTACAATATGTTTAAGAAGGTTGCATAGTGTTTCCCAACTGAACTGTGACAGTGATTTTCATGTTTGGTTAAATATGGTATTTTAACTTTCATACGACCTTGTGAATAAACAGCTCTCAGCTGATGTTTTGCTGATTGATTTTTTAAAAGAAAATGCTGAATGACAGAACTGTAAAGGACATAAACATAGAGAAGACCGTGACAATCATATTAATAAGAATGTGTCATTTTAAGTTTGTCCTGAACCAAAGATAAATGTTTGTAAGACATTTAGAAATCTTCAGAGAACTGTAGAACAGTGAGATATATATTTTCTGCCTTTCTGGCCAAAATCCCTTTTCCTCAAAAACCAAGGACCAACTTTAAAGCTTTATATTTGCTAGTTAAAATATTTTAAAATCTTATTGACAAATACTAAAACCTTCTTTCCACATCATGCCTAATATTCCTGCGATCAAATTATTAGTGTAATTAATGAGGCAGCTCCACTGACATCTAGAGAGGTTTGGGGTTACATGTGTGAAAGCAGCTTAGTCCAGCTTCATGCATCCTTCAACAATGAACCTGACAAATTAGTCAGAATTAGCAAAATCTAGTAGTCTAAGAAATGGGATTAGAAACTCTGTATACCTGTAATCCAGATGAACTGGCATGATGAGTATGCTTTGATTTTCAGTTTTGTAATGTGAAGTTGTTTTTAAACGTGTGACGTGTGAGAAACGCTCACTCGAATGTGGCAGTGACATTGTCAGTAGCAGCTTCAACCCAGCAGAGGTCACCACACAACACCACACTCTGCATGGGGATGGGGAACCAGCAAATGCCTAATTTTCCTTATATCACAGGCTGGTAACTTTTAAAACTTGCTG
Organism: Channa striata; assembly: GCA_033026295.1. NCBI lineage: Eukaryota > Metazoa > Chordata > Actinopteri > Anabantiformes > Channidae > Channa > Channa striata. The sequence continues at coordinate 21,419,578 of CM065186.1, read as the reverse complement.
TTATCACCCAAAGACATACAAAAAACCCAAACATTAGACGGTTCTTATATCACAGGCTGGTAATTTAAAACGTTAAAAATGCTTGTCCTAAATCAAACATTGTGGGAGCATCATCATATTAGACAAAACTGCTTATAGATGACTTTTTCTCTAAATTACTCTAGTTTTCTGCTCCTCTTATAATCCACGTTATCCACGTCAAAGATCCAGAATAAAGCCCCACACAACTCTGTAAAGTTAGCCTCAGTCAAGCGGGATCACAGGCGATGTATTAGCGGAAGCTGTTTAACTTGACCCTCAAAATAAATATTAAATAAACGATAGGCAAAGCCACAAAACAATTAGTGCTTAGCAGCTTCAGAAATGTACAGATAAAATGTGTTTATATAAATACTACTCTGTAGTAAAATATACCCAACACGCAAACGTTGCGACGCTATCACTCAGGCAGCTTTGAAAGGTCCTACCGGAAGCAACATGAAGGTTCGCTGTTAGCTTAACGCTCCGTGCTTGGTCTCTCTCCTCAGCGAACTCCTACTTACCACCTGCGCTCGAGCTTTTGACGAACCACTATCATCGACAACAGGTGAGGACATTACTCTCTGTATAAATGCATGTAAACTGAAAAACTTGCCATCTTTACCAGATAGAAATACGTGTGTTTTGGGACTTGCGTGACCGGGAGTCGGAAGACACTGACAGATGGAAGAGAAGCTGAACGTAGAGAGCAATTCCTTGATGGGAAGAAGTTGAACGGGGCAGACAGTTAAAGACCCGCTGTTTTCAGCTTCATGTGCCGCTTGAATTTACGTGGTATTTTATTTCCAGATCTTCGGGGGTGGAATGTGCTTGCGCAGGCGTAAAATGATATGCATATTCTTTTACTTACAAGCAAACAACAAGGTTGGAACACACATGCTAACTTTTAACACACTATTTGACTAAAAGAAAATCTTGTGATGTAGCGTTATGCTGATGACAGGTTCTCAGAGGTCTTAGAACCTGTTGGAATTGTTGTAATATAATGTTGACCAGCAACGTAGGGTCAGATTGGCCGAATTTAGAACAAGCTTTGATGTGAACGGAGCGTCCACGTGCATCGCACGAGCTTTTGCTTGGTGAAAGTAAATATTTTGAAATGATTTGTTGCAAGTTTTTTTTTATTTGTGCATGTGGAACACCTGTTACTCCGCATCCTACAAGAAAGACACGAATAGCCATCAAACTGCATTTAACAACTGCTCTATCCATTGCCATGAAGTCCAACAAGCCAATTTTGGATTCCTTGTTTACATTCTGGCTCATGTCATTTAGGAGCTATGCCGTTGTTTATTGTCTGGCCAAGGTTTTAGGTGCCTGGCTAGTTTTAGATCATGTGTCAGTGCAAAGACGTGCATTGGCATTTATGCTGGGCCACTCTGCTGCATGTCTATCATTCTGTATAACACCACTAAATGGGCTGGTAAACAAGATCCCCTACTCTTGTTTTTTAAAAACTGAGTTGAAACTCAACTAAAGCCAAGCTGAAAAAGGATATTTACTTTAATGGCTTTGTCATGTCTGTTGGCACAGAGGATAACAACGAGGCTTCTGAGAGTAGCAAATCTAATTCAGCTGACTTTTTAAAATCTCGGAACTTCTGGATATGCTCAGTTTGTCTTTGCTTACTACTCACTTTGAGACCAGACAGATAGTGCAAGCGGAGCACTCTCTCCTCAGAGATTGCCTCTTAGCTTTACTGAGACTTCTAATTGTGGTTTTGTTTTGCACACAGCATAGACTAACTGGAGGCTGTGTGGCTCACTGAAACAGCCTGAGTGATGCTGCCTCAGTGGTACAAAAAGAAACACCCAGGGAGACTGTTTTACCCCTGTTTGAGTACCTGTCCAGCATCAGTGTGATTGCTTATGAAGCAGCCATTAGCTATGCCTTACATTCTTTTCTTGGAGAAAGAAATAAAAAAACTTTTTTTAAATAAATACATGAACTTTAACATCCTTAAAAACTTAATTTGTAGTGAGGTATAACGATTTATAGTGTCTAAAGCTTGTGCACAAAATGTCTCAGCAATACCTGTAGGGAATTTCTTCAAATTTGTCACAAATTGAGTCCATGTGGACTCAGGGATAAACTGATTTGTTTTCATGTATGTGTCATTTTTATTAGAGCAATATCTCAGATATACCTTGGGGGAATTTTATTTTACTTGATGGAAACATTCATTGATTAATTAATTAGCAAATCTTATCTCTACAGAAAAGGCACACAATCATAGTTTAATGAACTTACTTCCTTCAAGATATATTGTACAGCCTAAAAATAAACATTCAAATAAACTAATAGACTTTATAATAAGACTCATTTATTGGCATTTACTTTAGTATCTTCTAACTGAATTGGCTAATGCATGTGCAAATAGATCTCTTGAGAAGTGATAATGTCTGCTGTAAAATCTGAGCAAGGTTCCAGTGCCAGCTTCTGGTCAACTTTTCACACTTTATGCTTCAGATACAATTTAGTCAGTAACAGAAGAGTTTTGAGGTTTGATAACCACTACTAAAGAGTCAAAAGAAAAAAACACTGAAGTGTTATAAAAAGTTACTCTTTTCATTACTTTTTTGTCTGATTGTAGACACAAAGTGATTTCTGTCTTTCTCTTTGCTTCTAGCATTCTCTTACCAGTTTGATGGCAGGTTGGGCTACTGCTAACTTCAAGTTGACAGAAACAGACTATATGCACTGGGCCATGCATCAACATCATCAAAAATAATGGACTCAAAATCTGACAACAAGAGAAAGAAGACCTCCAGGACTGGTTTACCCTCTCTGTAGACGATGCTAAGCCTACTGTTCACAATGTCATCTCATTGCTTGAATCAAGCAGCTTTCTTTTAAAATGTTTGCTGAAACTGTTCAGCAGAAAAAAACACTGAAAAGACAAAATAACACCTTTGGCTTATTGTGAGCAGTTTTTAAGCCTGTAGTTAAGGTAATTATGGGGAAAGAACAAGATCTGCTGGTGGCAGTGAAGAGCGGGGATCTTCTACTTGCTCACAAGCTTCTCTCCAAAGTCAAGTGCAACAAAACTAGTGAGTATGGACCTAATAGTGGTGCTGTTTTTGTTATCTACTGTGGGCCTAGGAGTGTAATTATTTTCACTGTGAAACAGAGCTAAAGCCATCATTGATGTTGTTACTTAAACCAAGTGCATTTTCTTTGCTGTAACACAAATATTACATTCAGCTGTCGACCACAAAACACAGCACTGAGGCCAGGGACAAGTTTAAACTAAGTATATTGAAGTGCAGCTTGACAAAAGCTAATCTCCTAAATAGAGACCCCCACAGCTTGCATGTCTTACTTGTGGGTTTTAGTGGAGCTCCTTATCTGTATAGATATTAAGCCAGGTGACAAGCAAGCCTTCTTTACTGTAGCATTGTTGCAAATGACAATGTACTCCCTTATCCAAGACTGGGGAAAGTTAAGGCCAAGCAGTCTGTGAAGTTGAAGCGTCTCTCTGCGGCGTTATCCGTTCTGGGTTTTTTATGAATAGAGCTGGCTGCTCAGTGACAAGCTCTGGGAAACAAAGCTGGGGCTGTCAGGAAAAAGCCTGTTACACACTACACAGACAGCAAGTGTGCTAGTCAGAGAATATAAAAAAATTATATTGTGTGTTTTTGTATTGCTGTGTACTTCGGTTTGTAAACAGCCAACAACTGCCAAACTGGCTGGGAAAACACTGCAGAGAAATGTAAACAAGTAATGTGCTGTCTACTGTTTTATAAATTACAATTAAGGTGGAGTGTGTTTATGCATGTGTGATGATGTTATGGGTTGTTTAGGAGTGTGCCGGTTACCTAATACAAAATGGACAGTGGGGATGCAGGATAACAGGATTTTAGATATAGTACAGTAAAACATTTAGTGAATAATGTTTCAAGTTTGTCTGGTTTGTTAACATGCTGGAGCTGGTCTGAAGCTGCTTCCTCTTCCTTTGTATCATTAACCTTTTATCTGCCCAAATTGCAGATGGCTGATTAAGAAATTCAGGTGAAGTAGTCTTTAGTATCTGAAATGCTGTAGTGTATTAATGTCATATTCGATATTGAGCACAGTACTATTTTTGTACATTAATACAGTTTTTGTTTTTATGTTGTGTTGTTTTTTACTGTTTAAAGATTTTTTTTGGTTCTTCCAAGCACTAACTGTTCAAAATGAAATTTAGATAAATATCATCTGTCTCTAAAGGGAAACAGAATCAAATCTGCGTCAGTCATTAAATATTATTAAATGGGTTGGTGGGGCAGTGGATCTTTTGATGCAAGGTGCAGGAACGTCATCAAAAAAAAGACTGGGAGGTGGCAGAGGAGATTGCAGAATCCTGACGGGATTAGCACTGGCAATGAGGATGGTTGATGGACATTACACTGAGATAGGAGGTTTCTGCTCCGATCAGCCATCTGCTGACATCAGGCCGGGTGCTCAGACAATTTAAGTGGAATTACAGCAGCCTCTCTGTTTTTGCTTAACTGTTGCAAACTGACAAATCATTTAGGTGACTGCTTGACTCGTAGAGATATGTCCCTCTAGGTGCCCCCCTCTCACTAGGTGTTGTTTGCCACTCCCTGAATGAGGACCATTAGAGACTTGAGCTTCTTTATAGACCTTTATGATTACAGTGTCTTTTGTTACAACACATGCTCACTTTCATCTTGACCCACAGCCCCACCCTATCTTCTGTCACAGTAAATACAAGGCCTTTGGGTAATTCTCAGCAGACAGATGAACAAACAGTCATGGCACAAAGTCAAAGATCGCATTCGAACATCTGTTGTTTCAGCTGCCCATATACAAAGTACGCATGACTCAGAGCTTTTTTACTCAACACACAGGTTACAACAGTGAGTCATGCAAAGTGAGAATGGAGGTTTAATCTGGTGTCAAGGTAACCTGTTTGTCAAAATAAGTGTCATATCATAGCTATCATCATTATCATGAGACTACTTGTTTCTGCGCTCAATATAGGCAATGTAAAAAAATCCACATCAGCTTCAACAGCAGTGAATGTTATTGCAGCAAATTGGGGGCTCCCAAAGAGCTCTTGTTTAAGAATTCTGGTCACACTTCAAAAACAGAAACTCACAGTCCACACTAGTGGTGTTTCTGCATTGATTAATCATTTATGAGCATTCTACAGTAAGCAGTACTTTCCAAGATTCTTCTGCAAACTCGGGTCTGTTCATTGTGAGCGTCCCTATTCACAGCTTTCTGAAGCAGACATATCCCCGCAGTGTTAAGCCTAATTTGAAGTGCACTTCCCAAAAGTGTTGAGCTATTATCCTTGAGATGCAAGCCGCCCTGTCTTTAACAACCCCAATTATTCATTTCAGCTCCCTCCTTCCTATATTGCTGTTGAATTAAGGATAACCCATCTGGCCTAGTGTCAGATTAAAAGCCTATTAGCCTTAAGTATAAAGTGTTTATGAGAAGAGGTGGGTTGTATGTTGAAAAACATATATTGGAAAAAATAAAAGCATGCATCTTATCTGTGTGCCTCTGTACTAATCAAAATACATCCCAGGTGATTGTATTCTAACTCCATAACTTCTGTGTAATTGTTTAGAGATGTTTTGAGTCCGTAACAGCAGTGCGCTGTAGTTATCCCATTAGCTAACCGCTAACTGGGCTAATCAGGCTTGGGCTTTATTAGCCAGACCGTGGGTTAGCAGCCGAGTAGTGTGTGAACAGCTTTCAAGTTCACCTACATTTGCAGTATGTCTCTCTCTGTCACACACACACTAACTAATCCTGACCCCTTTCGTCCTGACAGATGGAGTTGCCTGTCTAGGGTTGCTGAGGAATTTATCAAAGGAATTAAGCTTTGTGTGTGTGTATGTATGTGTGTGTGTGTGTGTGTGTGTGTGTGTGTGTGTGTGTGTGTGTGTGTGAAGGGGGGGGGCTTCTGAAAGCTGTGAAATTGTTGTAAGGACATTTTGGTGTCGTGAGGACATTTTAGCTGGTCCACACAACTTCAAAAGGCTTTTTGAGGGTCAAGGTTTACATTTTATTAGCTTTTGGTTAGGGTTAGGCATTCAGTTGGGATGGTTAGAGTTAGGGTAGAAGCTAGGGATTGCATTATGTCAAGGAGTGTCGTCACAAGTATAAAAAGACAAACATGTGCGTGTGTATGGATGGTGGCTGCGTTAGACAGCATCATTAAATTCAGCATACCTACCCTTTTATTCCTTGCTTCAGGATGCACATAGTCATGCCTGGTAGTCATCTTCATTGAGCTCTTTTCTTTTCTCCCGTTGCAGACATTAAGGCAGGTGCATGACAGTAGCATTGAGAAAGTGAAGTCGTGTGTTACGGTGCCTCTACATGCCCTGTAACTGTTTTCACGTGTTTGGATTTGTCTCCGTGATAAGGAAAAAATCGAGAAAAATTGCATTTGCAGGCAAAGTCCTCAGATTCTCTGGAACTGTTGCTGTGGTTTTACAGACAAGCATAATATGATTGTCTGACAAGGTGGTCTTGTCTGTGTTTGCATGAACTTGTGTATGTATATTCATGTAAGGAGCGTATATCCCCAATGGGAACCGTATTTGGTTGCAGTAATGAGAATCAACACGTGAGGTTATTGTTGTGTCTTTGATCTTTTAGGTTTAATTTTTTTCATACCCTTATCTTAACCTGCACTTCCTCTCATCTCTTAACCAAAAAATACAAATGATCAAATCCGTTGCTGTTATGAAGCTAAAACACCCTGAAGGAGTGAGGGCCTGAAGATTCCAGCCGTTCTGTAATTGTTGTCCGTCTTATCCTTTGTTTACAAAGATTTCTTCAGATTCTCTGTATGCACGTTGTTATATAAAGTCAAGACTATACAGACATTTAGAGAAATCCAACAAATCCCCCTTGAGCAGCTATAGGCAACAGTGGAGAGGAAAAACTCCCTATAACGAAAGAAACCTCCAGCAGAACCAGCTAATTGGAAAACACTGGGCAGGTTGGTAGGACCAGTAGCTCCAAAGCTGGGGACACCTGAAGACGGGGACAGAGAGGAAGAAAGCAACTACGGGAGAAAGAAGACACACGGTTAATGTCATTCAGTAGCGACATATAAATGTGGGCTCAGAGGAGGAAAGTTTCTCAGTGCATCAGGGGTTGGCCCCCCAGCAGTCTGAGACTATAGCAGCAGGACTAGAAGTAACTATAAGATTTGGAGCCTAGTCTAGAGAGGGTGTCTCCTTCCTGAATCTGGACTGGGAGCTGATTCCACAGGAGAGTCCATCTTAAGTGTTTTTTTCTAAACTGAAGCAAACAAGAGGTTTGCTCAATTAAATCTCAATTTATACAGTTGACAGCATTATATAAAGGAACTACAGGCAAACACAACCACAAATTCAAATGTTTGACAAGATTTTGATCAGTACTAAAAAATTCTGAGATATTGAATCTCAGAGGCTGGGGAAATGTATGTGCAATTTTACTTTTCATGAGATAGTATGTAGTTAGTCACACTATTACTGCCATCAACCATACATTAATTAGTCAAACAAATCACTGAAGGGGTACAACACATTGGACATATTGTTCACCAAACTTTCCACATTATGTTGCATCAAGCACCTATTGATTATTGCCTGTTAGGCTAAATGAGAACTGTAATGACTTTTCCATCCGTGTGGGAGTGTATGACCTCATGCTGCTATTTGCTGAGTCCAGTAACCAGACTATCGGTATGTGAAATCATTGTTGTTGGTTGTTTGTTTGTTTATTTTTACCTTAGAAGCATAATGAGAAAAATGTCAAAGATCTGCTACTTTCACCAATATTAAAATAGGAATAAGCAAGCAGTTGATGCATACCCAGGCCTTTAAGCAGCATCATGAGTGAACACAAGTACAGTTTTAGCTTGCCAATAAAGACACACAAAGGAAACCATTCAACATAGTGTGAATTTATCTTCCACAATGGAACCCATGCACCTGGTAAAACAAATGACAAGGGAACCACTGTCATTACTGGGATGGGAACATCTTGTCTTTGTTTGAAAAATGACTTTAAAGAAAGTGACATGGCAAAGCACTGCACAAAGCAGAAGCTGTACAGTAGACAACTTCACACCATCATAGAGAAGAGAGCTGTGAGCAGGCATAAGCTATGTGACAAATACACAACGTTTTCCAGGCAGGTGAACTCTCTATGAACTTGTATCATATTCCCTCTCATTTACAACCCAGTATTCAACAGTAAAAGACCTGGATCTGGGCTAGGGATAGGTTTCTGTAATTCTTTACATTGTGTTTAGACACACAGCTAATAAAAAAATAAATAAAAAGGGGAATATCCCATTAGATTAAAATGGATTGGGGGAGTATTGTTTCTTGTGTTTTTATAGTTTAAAGATTCTTGTAATTGCTTGTTTGTCAAGATATGATCATTTTCAGGTGTTTCTTACCCCTGTTCCTAAAAGGCTTCTTTGTTAGGACCAAAGTAACCTCATATGAAAATGAAAAAACTGACATCTCTAGAATTCTTTTTGGAAAACCTTTTGGAGTTAATTGAGGAAATTGAGAGTTGCTAAATGTTTTGTGTTTTATACCCATAGAACACCGGCTTTCCATTGCATCTAATACCATTTGTCATGAATGTAAACTTCCTTAGCTGCACAGATTTGTATAATTTAAATGTGACCTCTTTTCATTTCAAAAAGGGTGGCCAAACAAACCAATTCTTCTTGAAATGTACTCCAGTGTGACTCAGTTGCCCACTTTGACCTCAATAACAAACAGAACTCGATAACAACTTTTTGACAGTTTCAACTTAAAAACTGAGAAATTGTAACCTTGTTAAAGTAGAATTCATGGCAGAGCTGCTGTATTGGATTAAATTGCATCAAATTACACAGGCAGCCGTAATGTTATGCCTGATCGCTGTATTTGTACAGGAAGAGCCAACAATAAAGTTAGAATCCTATCACAGTAGCTTATGTGGAAGTTATAATTAGATAGGCAACATCCATAAAATCCAGTGTTTGTATCACAATATTGCTGGCTGGCAAATGTAGGCCTTTTTTATCTCAGAGCCCAATAAACTGGTCTGACCCAAAAGACTCATGTCTGATAGTTGCAGTGAGTGCATGGAAATAAAGGAGGGGCTCTGCTGGGAGTGGGCAAGTAGAGTAAACAGATGATTTTAATGGTATGTAAAGTGTTTTGTCCCATAGGTGCAGGGCTGAGACATGTTATGCAATATTGAACTTGCAGGTGTGTTTACACTTGTTATTCTGTTTGGTAGTAGGACGTACACAGGTGTAGGAATGCCTGGTCATATAATCTTTCATATGCACCCGCACTAACAGTGCAACACAACACATCACGTGTTTCACTTGTGCTCTGGCTCATTATCAGCAAATGCTGAATGTAGCCTAGTTGCCAGCAGCACCACAGGAGACTTATCTCTACGACCCAGTCACAGCGGCATTCTTATAGCAAAAGATGCAGCAATGAAGCAATTGGTGATGAGCTGAGGCAGTGAAAATGTGTCACTTTACAAATTTGGGGCACCATATGTGCATGCCCTTGGATGTATGACGTTCCCTGTTCTTTCTCTGAGCAGTGTCTAGTAAATTGCAGCTGCAGTAACAGCCTCAGCTTTTTCTGACTTCATATTAACACATTGTCATAAACACACAAGCAAACACGTTTTGTTTCCATTCATAGTCTCTGTACAGCACAATAGTCATAGTGGCATGGGACGACCAGAGGTAAGACAAAAGGTGTTGTGTTGCATGCAGCACTCTGTCAGGAAATCCAATTTGACTGCTGCTCACTCACCTGTTTAAAGACTGATACTGATCTTTTGCTTTTTTTCTCTCTGCAGGGACTTCTACAGGTCTCCATTCACCCACATGTATTAACATGCATAACATAGTATGAAGGGAATGACTTTCAAGACTTAAGCTGATTATACCTGACATTCAGTATGTCACCAAGACATGTGTGACAGACAGTGACATCTTTGTAAAGCCCAAATTCAACTTCAGCCCGATTTTTTACTTGAATTTGTGACATTTTAAACATTTACTAGAAGTAGTATTGGACAAATCTACTATTTAATGGAGGGATGCAGGTAGCAGCCATGGACACCATGATAAGGTAAATGTAGTGGACTGTCTATTCTAATGGCTGTGGGAGTGTGATTTTCATAAAGCATTATGCTGCTGTGAACAACACATACTAACGCCTCCTTTAGAGATATGATATAACCTGATATAATCACATGACACCTTCAGTTTTAATCCAAATTCAAATGCATCAAATGTATCAAGCAATTTTTAATCTGCTGGTTTGACAAAGGGACATGGTTCACAAAAGCTATTAAAAATTTTGTGCTGTTCATGTTTTGTGTTGCCTCATTTACAGCTGTTTACAGCTCTCCACATATTCTTGTGCTGTGCGTACTGCAAAGCAAATCAGCACACAAACTGTTTTGTAATGATTGCAGGTCACCACCGTATGTATATCTATGTTTTTGAAACTTTTAAATGGGAACTACTTTTCTACATCCTGTTGTGGAGAGTTCTGCTGTGTATATAAAAAAAACTTATCCTTGAGTATCTCCAGAGGGAGAAATTACTTGAGTCAGCACTGGCTGGGTACGAAGACGCAAGTTTCAAAATGGAAAAAAAAAATGTGAGTGAGAAGTTAAAAAAAAGGTCACGTCTAAACTCTGGAATAATTTCACTGCCACGTGTTTCATGTCTGTGTAGTAAATCTGACCAAGTCCCAACAAGCATATTGTATTGCATGTCCAAACCCGAGCAGAGCATGAAAACTGGTGGTTTCCTTATGGCATGTGCAACCCCTTGGGACTTGGCATTGGAGGGTGGCTGTAATTTAAAGTGATACTAAGTTATTTGAAAGAATTTAAGCAGGGCTAACATAGTGCATGACATGGTGATTACCCTCCTCCCCTAATGCCAGGGTTTAAAATGTAAAAATACTCCTGCTGTTCACTTTTATCTTCGTTTTTGTTCTGAAACCTGCAAATTCCCCACGGTTACTTTCTTTGTTAAATGTCTTTAAATGTAAACCAAATTTCCCTTGCTTTTTGGGGGGAAAGATGTAGCAGCACCAGTTCAAGTGACAAGGTATACCCTGACTCTTCGAGCAGTGGGTTATGGCTGCAACTTGGTGAGACTTTATCCATATCGATTACACTTAGACACATACAGGAGTTTGGTTACAACCTTGCCAGCTGCTAAAAATGCTTGGAGGGTGGAGACATTGTTAGTTGGGATTTTCAAGTTTATTTAAGGTGGCAAATTGCATTACGAGTTTCTACCTTCAAATGTAATATTAAGCGTGTTAGTACTATCCTGATTGTGATAAACGTCAAGACTGCGTTTCACACAGAAACATGGACATTCCTTATAGTATGTTTAAAGCCTAGTTAGGAATTCGGTGGGACAGCTAGAGTAAAGCAGAGTTGCTCTTCTGTGATGGTGGCTGAATTTACCCTCTCAGTAATAATCAGTGCAGTGAGATTGTTGTGTTTCTTAGATAATTGTTTTCCTTGATCAGGTCCTTACCTGACCACAAACCATTTATTGCCAAGACAGATGATGACCTTAAATTACCCCCTGTTCTCACTCCCCTGTATTTTGGTCTGGCCGCAGGGCACTGTGCCTTTGCTATTGGAACACTCTGAATACTCTGGATCAAGTGTCCTTTTCTACTTCTGTTCTATCAGAGCTGCTGTGGGTGGAAGTGGGGTTTGAATTCTCTGTGGAGTAACTGCAAGGAATATCTTTTCCAAACAGCCCAGCCTGCAAGTACATATTGATATTTAGAATCAGAATCAGAATCAGAATTTAAAAAATATTTCTATCCTTTTGTCTAGGAAGCAGTGGAAAGGTTTTTCTTTTTCAGAAACTTGTAAATATAGAACTGAGTTTGCTACTTACAATACTTGGTCTTTTTTTATTAAACCCATATACAGAAAAGCAAAGTTATTTTGGAATCGTAAATAATACAAAGCATACATTATTGATAAGAACTACAAATTAAGTATTAATATTGATATAACAAACATCACGTGAAGTATCGTAATATTTGCTATTTGTTAGTTTAATACCAGCAACATGTCTTGAAATAGTTATTAGGGGACTATTAGCAGAGCCACATGAGTAAACATTGAACAGCTATCAGATATCCACAAACTCTATAATCCATATAAGCTTTATGAGACTTATTTCCAATGTGATTCCCAGCTTCAGCATGAAATTGAATTTCAATCTTTTGGAATTTCATGCAATGTTGGTCATTTGGTAGGCTTCCCAGATGACTGTGTTAGAAATTGCCACACGTGAAGTGTTTTACTGGGCTATTATTCTGATGATATTAAATAGCCTGAACCCAGCATTAATAGACATGCAAGTAGTAAACTCCATAGCTTTTTTACATATACACTGTTTCTTTACAGACTGATGAGAATGTGATTTTCTTTTTTCCTCCACATATTTTCATGCATTTCCTTTTTATTTATTTATTTATTTATGTTTGGACCATGATGAAAGACATTAAAATGTGTTTTGTACCGATGCAAACTTAAGCAACAGAATATGCCAGCTGCCAGTCTAGTTAAAGGAGATAAATACAAATAAGTTTTTATTCGTTATTCAGGCTTTCCAGCTCTCTGTTCTTTCTCTGAAGAGGTGTACAGCTGTACAGCAGTGATTTGCATGTTTTCTTGTTTATGGATCTGAGAAACCCTTAAAAACGTTTCCCTTTATCTCATTGGAATGGGAGGATGCATTCATCTCTCCCTCTCCCTGACCGCGAATCCTTTTTCTCTTTTTGAGCACGTCTTCACTCCTTAGTGAACGTTGCTCTCAAAGTGCCAGTATCCCTTTCTTCTGTCCAGGATGCTTTGACTGTTAGATGCAGAGTGAACATAACAGGAGTAGTTCAGAGTGTTGCCTATGCATCTGACGAGGTTATCACAACACAGCATCACGTCTTATTTTCCTTTTGTTTGCTATAACCATATAAAACAATAGAGGGCTTCCGCATTGGCAAACCTTTAGCTGTTAGCAGTCAATAATGTTTGCTTCCTTGGACATCGGCTTTCAGCAGGGAGTGAACCATGTAATTTCCCTGTCTCTGCAGGAAAACACAGGGATGCTTGAGATTTACTACACATTTGTTTGCACCAGTTCAAAGGGTGACAGGCGGGCCAGAGTCAACATGCTGGCAATTCAATTAATCTAGATGTCACAAGGAGCCCCGTAGTACTTTAGTGCAGAGGAAGAAGGACAGAGGCGACAGAAAGCTGAAGAGAAAAAAAGGGAGTTGACAGTTTTGTAGATACACAGAGAGACAGTGAGTGAGTGGGGTAGCATGGTGGGTGTGCTATGTGAAGAATGCCGTCTCATGTTGTAACTAGAACTCCTGAAAGGCCCTGTTCTTTCCATACCACCAGGACAGTTTAGACCCTGTTTTGGCAAGCAGCCCAACGCCCAACCCCTCTATTTCTCTCATTATCAATGTGCTTTTGTGTACCTCCAGGCTCTTGTTTTTATGTATTTGAGCCTTGAGAGCAGTCGCTAAACATAGGCCTGATTGTAAACTCTGCCTTTTAGACGTAGTTGCTGTAACATCCTTGCATCAAGTTAGAAGCATGGCTGTAACTAGTCTGTGCACATTAATGTAGAGAATTTCCTTCAAACCCCCCTGCAGGGCTGTGAATGTGTGGACTTGTGATATGAGAGGCTTCACTCGGTACTGCTTTCCAAAGCATGGAAATTAGAATGCCTTCTTTATCTACTGAGCTCTAAGAGAAATGCTAGACGTTCTGTATAAAGTTCTTTGAATAGAAAGAATTTTGTCTATATAACGTACAAGCTTTTATTGAGAGCCTTCCCATATTTCTTTATCCACAAAATCTCAGATGCACTGGAAATCTGAATATTTTTTCTTTAGAATTTTCTGAGCTGAAAAATAACTTTAAGGAACCACAAGAAAAAACAGAATTGAATATGCAATCAAGTCTTCAGTGAGAACCCAATTATATGCTATGAATTTGCAATTTGCTTCATATTTTTTATTCTTCTTGTTTTCTATATTGAATATTTATTCTGATAGATTCTACACAAACTTTAAACAAGTTTCTGCTGCTTTTCTGGTAAGTATTCTCTTTTGAATCAGCTTTTCTTTCCCCAAAGGTTTTATTCGTTTTTGTTGTAGTTGCCCTTATTTTATTGGTTATAGCATTGCCTTCCAACTTTGGTATCTAAGATCTCAGTGGCAGCTAATAAAAATCCATGGATGACATGAGCTGTCTGATGAATAATTTGTTAACATACCTTTTCTCTGCGCTTTTTCTTCTATGGCATTTTGTTCACAACCATAAACCCCTTTTTTAAATAAATAGTTACATAAGGTAGGGATGAGAAAAAATATTTTGATAGGTTTATATATTACAATACAAACTTATCACAGTGTCTTTTTGGTCCCTTGATGCATTTCGAGAAATGTTTGCACTTTGTTGGTCATATAGCTGTTTTTGTTTTTAATATTTAATAAACCAGTAGAGAAAGAAAGAAAGAAAAACGAACAAAGCACATATTCTTTTGGTTATTCATTATTGCTATTAAACTTGTGATTGTACATTAGCATGAGTATATTAAATACTATGAGCCCCATATTGTCTAACCAAATTATTTTGAGAAATGGTTCATAGCTTAATAGCTCATTAGCTTATATCTCTCTCTTTATCAGACAGACAGTTTACACTGTTTATTCTCAAGACATATGTTATTTCTCTGCACCCATTACATTGCCCTCTAAATTGAACCCTCTTCCTTTCAGCTTGGTAAAGATGGTCCACAGTTGGTCAACAGCACAAATTAACAGGTCAAATATAACCAAAGTTTAACTTGGTTTCAAAAACTGTGGTTTCTGGATTGCTAATGGCAGCAATTGTATTGGAGTGCTTTGGATGAGGCCTTTAGTCTAATAAAACCAAACACATTCCCGGTAAATACAGTAAAAACTATTTAAGACCCTGATCAGACATACATTATTGTTGATACCTATACATTTTTCATTTCATTTTTAAACATCTTACTGTGTCATTTTTTGATGTCTCTAGCCAGCCATCTGTTGTCTAGCCTAAGCACTTCTTAAACCTTTGTATAAAAAAAGGATAATTTATCCAAGCATCATCACATAGAATTGACAGTTGGGCAAGTGCTTTCCAAGTGTAAGAGGTCATTTTCCAATATGTTGGGCAAATGAACATTTGTGTGGATACCGTGACCGTTAGAAGGAGTGCACAGGTTTCAAAAAATCTCTGGACACATGGAGCAGATGAGTCTTTGGGATGAGTCAGTTTAGATACAGTAGTTGTCTTTATAACTGACTGCATCTATATTTATATTTATAACTATAACTCAATGTCTTTTCTGTTTCTACTGTACCACTAACTTTTTCCTTCTCTGTCTCTGTCCCCGACAACCAAAAACATAGGGGATTTTCTGCAGCTATGTGGGAGACAAACAGTGAGGGAGATTGAATGTGCTGATTGGCTCTGTATTTGGCAGTTGGGCTCCTGTGTGGGTCTAAGTGGACAGTACGACTTTTACAATAGATTTCAGCTGTAGGACGTACAAAGCTATTTAGTTGTTCAACTTCTCATTTGGGGCTGCAGACAAATGTATGAGAAGGAGATAGATGAATTTGATGTAATGGCCAGACATTTAGTTTGATGTGATTTAGAATGAGGCTTTAAGGCTCACATAGAATGTTGGGATAATGGCCAGCTTTGATTGTATTTGGCTACTTTGACAAAAGAGGACTACGCATGTGCAGAGGGCATTAGTATGTCACATTAGGGACCAGTTTGTTAACCAATTAAGGTAAATTAAATTTAGCGGTCCAGAAAATAAGACAATATTGAGTCTCCATCAGATTGATAGTGATTTTGGATAATGATGCAACAAATTCAGAAGGACAACTAGTAAAAGTGACAATGTGAGTAGACTGCAGTAGGTTGTTTTGTACCGAAGTACAGAATGAAAAAAAATTGAATAGGACATGGGACAAGTAGCAGTCTGTCTGTTCCAAGGTGAGTGAATAATAACTTGAGTCCTGCTAAATGATGTGTTATTTTTGCTGCTACGGAAAAAAATACATTTTTGTTTCATGCTGACATAATTTTGTTATGTGGTTGTGACTTAATTCCAAAGAGCTATGTCTATATGACACGAAATGGTCTTTGTCCATGAGGCAGATTCATTTGTTTATGAATCATTTGCCTGTCATGAGGGTGTGAGATGTGCTGAGATGCAAGGGTGAGGCAGCATGAGGTGAGGAAAGCTCTCTATCCTGTCTGGGCTGTCAGGTTGTTTGAAGGAAGGAAGTGATGATGGGGAGAACACAGGAAAAAAACACTGTATAAACACGCACAGGCTCCTGCTGGAATAAAGGGTTTTCTATTGAGTGCTAGTGAAAAAACGAATATGCCACCAAATAGTAATATGTCATCCCCCCTCCCCATTTTTTTTTTTTTAGAGTTGCTGGGCTCCACCAAGAAACTCAACATTAACTACCAAGACTCGGATGGGTAAGCAGAGTGTATGTGTGGTTGTCTGTGTCTTGCCTGGAAGTTAAACCTGAAGTTGAGTCAAGAGAATGCAATGTAAGAGTCACTATTTCTTGATTGACATGCAAATTGAAGAAAAAGTGTACCTGTGGCTGTCTGTATCCTCTTTGTCTTCACAGTGTGACTCATAACCACATCACACTCATACATGTTCTGACATATAGTGCTTCAGAGTAATTAACGTATCTTTGGAGAGTAGGAAAATAACAGGAAACATTGACTTTGGTGAAAGGAAGAGGTTTACTATTTAATTTACGATGCAACTTCATTTGTCAAGTATTATTAATTTACAATAAAAAAATATGTTCTGGCATAAACTCTCCTCTAACTGTCGCCTGCTTTCAGAGGGGCTGAGTAACACATTAAATTACATTACAACACATTATTTCTGAATTTAATTTGAAGTAACCTTTTTTGAATAAATCACACTTACTTGCATAAAGTCCTGCCCCTTTATTTACTGTTGCTATGTCTGTAAATTAGGGTTAGGGTTAATGTAGGCCAGGTCATTTTTCTGTCTAAATCATTACTTTGGCATTACAAGCTAAAGTGGCCCAAATCCAATCTTTTTGCCATGAAATTATGGACTAAGACAGCTGTCAAAAAAGACATGCCTAAGCATGCATGCATGCATAATAATGTGAAGTTGTGCATAAATTAACGAGATGTACACAAATTGAGATTTTATAAATTCCTGTATAAGACAAATCTTAAATAAATACGTAGTGTGTGTTTTTCTGTGAGAATACAACTCAAGAGTTGAAAAATACAAATGTGAAGCGGAATTTTACGTTTGTGGTTTCTTCATTATGAAAGCAGATGGACAACCATGATGTGACTTTCAAAAATAAGTCACGGGATCACAGCTGGTCTTCATTTAATGCGCCATAACTATAAAGCTAATTTATTGACACTTGGCTTCATGAGTAGGTTTTATGTGGCCTCCAGCTGATTTGTTTTGCAACAGGAACAATAAATTAAGAGGGTAAATAAACACTCATTGGCCACATATGTTATGATGAATATGTAAAGACAGATGTTGAACGTGCATGTTGCAGTTAAATGGGTGAGGAGTGAGGGTTGGCTACTCAACTCACAAAGTACTGTACATGCACAGACACGAGGTCAAATTTATTTTATATGTTTAATATAATATGAAGACATTTTAGAAGTAGAAGATAAGTAGGTAGTTGTAGATGTGTGCTTTTCGTATATATAACATAACTTGCTACTTTTTGACTTTTCTGTGGACTTTTGGCAGCTTTACACTTTATTAAAGCTTTTAGTCCCTTTTCTAATAGATGAAATGTATTCTTTAAAAATAATCAAAGTATGCCGTGAAAATGCTGCTGTGTGTCTATGTGCTAGATGCTAGATATGTTGACTTGGCCTGCTGTGTTTTGTACATGTATGGTCAATGAAGAGCGTGGGAGGTGAAACCCAATAGGTGTGGAGTAAGTTAGTGTGTGTGCAGGTGTTCCTGTGTGGAGTGTGTTACAGACCAGGCGTTTACATGTGAAACCTGAGGGGGATAGAGAAGAGAGGAGAAGGTAAGCAAACAGTTGCTTGTAACTGAGCTAACACCTTTTGTAAGAGACAAATCCAGGGAGAAGATGTCTTACAAATTGACTTTAACAGGTCACCTAGGATTTAGACAAGTTATGGAATGCTACACGTGTGGATGGAAGGATGAATGAAAGTGTGTGTGTGTGTGTGTGTGGGTGGCAGAATGTAACTGATAGGACAAGTCATCTTACAGTCTGGAGATTCCATAGATTTAGTGCAGTGACATCCACACCTCATTACATATAACTTCCATTATCTGTTCTCATAGAGTGTCAGTAATTCAGTTAACATTAGTCCCTCTGGGCTGCCTGGCTTCAATGAGCCTGACATTGATAATGTCCATCAAGTAGTTATTACCTGCTTGTGTTAACTCTGTTGTTAACACAACTATTTAAAGTGCCTTGAGATGACTTTGTAGTAAATTGGTGCCATATAAATAAAGCTGAATTGGATTGAATTGAATTGACCCCCCATAACTGTGTTTATGTGACAGAGATCTAGTAAGTCATTATAAACTAATCCAATAAAAGGTATTAGCAGATCAAGATGAGAGTGTTTAATAAGAGTCTTTCTTGCCCAGACTTGTGCTAATGGTAAAAAAATATCTTGTGTTTTTTGGCTGTTTACCACTTTGTAACTTTGGCAGCACTTCACAGCTCTGCAATAACAGGGTAGTAGTGAGGTAATATTTCAGAAATAAAAAACAAGGTAATGTAGGATGACAATAGGAGGATAATTTTTTCATACTAACTGGGTGGCGAGGGAATAATATTTCTGTTGTTCACGTTGAGAATAAAATATAATGAAGTAATACTGTGGTAATAAGTAGATAGTGGCTTGGTATAAATTGTGGATATATCTAGGTAATACAAGGCTAAAATCATATGTGAAATAAATTCCAGTTGATGACCACTCATCCAAGTCATTTACTAACAGAGATTTAGATGAGAGAGATCTGATATTTAATAATCCACATTCAATTGTTTTAGGTTTTTGTTCCGAAAGAGGATTAGTCCTAATTTTTATTCAGATTTTATGACTCCTCTTGTGATCATTTTTGGTTTATGAAATTTAGTTGGTCGGGGAACAGACACGGTCTCTATAGGAATGTGGGAGTTGTGGGGGGGTGAAGGTGGTAAGGACACTCCAGAGAGGCGTGTAGGACTGGATCTCTGTGTCCTAGGCTCAACTCTGGATTTTGGGTTGTCTGATAAAAATCTCTAACTTCATGTTTCTGACTATAGAGTCGCCAATTACCAGCATTTGTTCCTCAGTGGGTGTGTTGCTGAGTGGGGAATATCAATTAGAAACGTGAACCGACCTCGTGGTGAACCTCGGGCGTCTGTTTAGCATTAGATCTCTTACGAACCCTCAACCAGCCGGCCTGACTTCCCGGCTGCTCGGGGACAGCTAACAGTGGCTATGCTAGGTTCATTTGCACCAGCTACCGGGGCCTGACTAGCTGGATTATTTTCCATGGTGCAAAGCCTTCCTTCCAATTCGCTTCCAAAGCTGCAAAAAGCCTTAGACCAATTACAAGTACCGTTATCACTAAAGGAGGCAGAGGAAAAACTAAACATGTGGCACACTGAGTGACACAAATGCTAGACTATTAAAGCTAATGTTAGCTAAATTTAGTTAGCATTAGCTAGTTTCTTTTATTTCAGAAGAGCAGGTGCTTGTGTAAAACAAATCTCATTTCCCAAGTAATAGTTCATATGCAGGGAAATCACTAATTTAGATAAAATAAGAGCTATGATTAACTAGAGAACAATCCTTCAGCAGAGCCCGGAAACAGTGTAAAGAAACAGGAAGTGACAGAATATGCTTACCGCAGGAGGAGCTTCCAGTGCAGTGCAGGAAATGGAAACACAAATTGATAGTTATTGTGTAATCAGAATCAGCCGAAAGCTGAAAAGCCATAAAAACAGTTCCATCTAACTCCATGGTAATATATTTAATGGTAAATACTGACGACGTGATAGCTGCCCAGATGTGAAGCCAATAGATGTTATATATAATATAATATATAAAACTTCCTATACAAACTGATGAGTCTTGTTGTTGCAGTCAGTGCTTTTACATGAAATTAAAAAAGCAATTTGCCTTTTTTTTTAGCTAGCTGGTGGCTAAACTGTGATGTAAATGAGAATCCCGGTTAGAGAAACCTGATTTCCTCAGTTAGATTTCTTCTGGAGAATTCTGTTTGTTACGTGCTGAGTAGGTTTCTACTCATTTTTGTAAACATATGTGCCGGTCAGATGACTGAAGACAGTCAAGGTAGAACACTGCTCAATGAAGATCAGAGCGTATGAGATCAATCCTTGGAGGGACTCCAAATTGTTCTGTAGAAATCTAAATTCATAGTTTTTCAGTTTTTACCAATTTACACAGTTCATTCTTTTATGTCTCCCTCCCCAACGGCACCGTAAGTCCGCTGCAGCAAATACTTACAGCAAGAAAACAAACTAAAAGGGAAAATATTCAGAAGGCAACATCCCGTGTTACTAAACAGTTAAAATTTGTGAGCCCTGCTTCCAAAGTACGTTGATGCATGCATACATGGATTTATGTTACCTGGTTACATAAGTGCATCTAAACACCATCAGTTACAATAGGGTCACCAGGTGTGGCACCATCATTACTGCACTGAAACCAAAACCTGCACGTCGTATTAAGCTGCCGCTACTGTGCAGGCGTTCTTGGTGAATTGTGCATAGCAAAACTACAAATGTTCTTTGCAATATTTTAAAATTTTTAATTTTTAAATATGGATTAGACTAAGAAGCCAGAGCATGATAATTAAGGGTAGGAGCAAGGCTTGACATTAACACCTGCCACATGCAGATGGATTTTAGCAGTGCCAAATAACACAGTCACAGAGTTTTTTATGTAATTGTTGTCTCAAAGCCATCTGAAGTAAATTCAATGCCTATAATAGCCTATAAAAAGTAGTAACACCCTTGGATGTTGCACCATTTTATTGACACAATAACTCAGTCATGGTCAACAAAATTTGGCAACTTTGACATTAATGAGGTATTTTTCTAAAATTTTTTTGTGAAAGTTTTGTCAAAGGCTTCTGCAAACTAATATCAATATAATCAAAATGTGTAAGTTGTTCAGTGCCTGTAGTTCAGTGAAATCCATCATCAAGGAAAAGAAGGAATATTTCACATGTCTAAATCTGCCTAAAACAGGGCATCCTCTGTTGCCCAGGTTCTCCACCAATTTAAAGCTCCATGGAAGAGCAACAAGGAGAAAGCTGTTAAATCTTGACTTGAGTTTGCTAAAAGGCAGGTGGGTCCTTTTAGACATCAGACCAAACATTGTACATTGCAGTTCACCATCTCCACTGTGAAACACGGTGCCACCACTGTGTAGGGATACTTCTCGGCAGCCGGCCCTGGAAGGCTTGTGAAGATAGAGGGTAAAATGAATGCGGCAAAATAAAGGACAAATCTGGAAGACAAAGAACTATATTTTGCAAGAAGATTTGTTTTCCTGCAAGACAGTGACCCGAAGCATACAACGAAAGCTACACAGAAATGATTTACTGAAAGCAAGGTGAATGTTGTGGAGTGGTCAAGTCAAAGCCCAGACCTACAATAGAGAATTTGTGGCTGCACTTGAAAAGGGTGTTCCCACCTGATACCTGGGCAATCTGACACAGCTTGAGCTGTTTTGCAAAGAACAATGGCATAAACTTGCAGTGTCTAGAAAGTGTCAAGACTCTGTGCTGTGATTGCAACCAAAGGTGTATCTACTAAATAGTGACCTAAAGGCGTCAAAATGTAAATACCATATCATTGAAGTTGCAAACACTATACAAGCTTAATTGTGACGATAAACATGTTATTTAGTTAATTTTGTTAAAACGGTTTGCTCACAGTGAAAACTTCAAAGGATACCATGCATATGCCATATACGTAGCTGTCGGAATTTCTGTAGAGAAAGCGTCAGTCAGTTCTCTTTCCCAATGCTGTGGAGCTGTTTATCACCCCGCTGTGACTGCCTGAGGCTTTGTAAAATCACCTCAAAACTCTCTCTGCACTGTAGCTGTTATTTTATCGCCACGTGAGGAGAATGTGCTTTAGCTCTGGCTGTGTTTGTGTGATTCCCCACAGGGTCACCTCCTCTGTAATGTTCAATAGTGTTTATGTCACCCCAAGAAAATCATAACTCATCACCAATAATTTCTGCTTTAATGTTTTCACTATGCAGAATATGCTGCGACCTGACAAACACCTTCAGACATTTCCCACCTGAAGTACTTTTTTGCATAGAAACACACACACACACATATGTGCACAGAAGCGTAAAGTGCGATCCTTCTCCTGTTCTGCAGCTCTGAATACAGACAGGCACGCAATTGTCTCCTCAGGTTGAAGTGTTGATAGGTGATGGCTAGTAAGATACACATGCATTTACTGGAGGCAGCAATGGGATTGCACAGACACACACACAAACACAAGCTTACCTGTTGTAAATTCGTCAGTATAATTTATAACACCTCTTTTTTTCTTCTTGTATTTTCTGTCTGGCCCACAGGTTTTCAGCGCTGCACCATGCTGCTCTGACAGGCACCACTGAGCTGCTGTCTCTGCTGCTGGAGGCCCAGGCCATGGTGGATATCAGGGACATCAACGGTATTATAACAGCTGAACCAGTGTCACCAGACAAATACACAACTACAAAAAAACCCTAGCTGACTTGTGAAGTCAGCTAGGGTTAAATTAAATTAATTTATTATTTCCTCAACAGCCTGAAACTTTCAACAGCTTTCTAGCCCTCTTAGGTTGGAAAAGTTTGACCTATATAAATAAATATAATTAACTTTGAAGTTGACAGCAGTGCTATTGCACATATCTTTAGACTCCAAGCAGAACAGATCAGTCACCTTTGGTAACATCGGAAGAAATAATTTGACTTTTAGCAAATACAACAAAATGCCCAGAGGGGAAAAGCGCTAAAGTGCTGTTTTCAGCAGCAAGGCCTTAATTTAATGAGGGAGGCAAAGAAACTGAGCCTAAAGTTGCCCTCAGTTTGTGATACTTATTTGTATGTTGGACGGGTTGCTAAATGCATAACTTTGTAAACTTCTTAATCATAAGACTATAAGTCTCAGATCGGCAGAGGACATTTAGATTTTTTGTAAACGTAAACCTTTTTTACAGGATGTTACATGTCAGGAAAAGGTAAAGTAAACGGTTACAAAGGGAACCTCAGCCATCCAATTTCACCAGGGTTGGTAAACTGGGAGCAAAACAGTTTACCTGCATTAGAGTAAACAAATGTAATTTTTAATAAATTTTTAATTATTAAATGAAACATAAGCACACAAGCATAGACCATAACAGACTATCAAAAACACAAAGTTAGCCGTGACCAAATGAGAACTCACGAAGGTGGCAAAGAGTAACTACGGCTGCTACGGCTAATGAGCTAATCAGCCACACCATCTCCTGTTTCCACCTACTGTGGTGTCATAACAGTAGCACAGACTTGCAGAACTGCACGTCAGCTGAATGTCAGCGGCAAACACTGGAATAGACTGACCTGTTAGCAGATAGGGACTGATTGTCTCTCACTGTGGGTCTAATGACTTCAATGAAGAAGATTAGAATAACGGACTATATAATTAAAATTGTAAAACTTCAAACAACAAAGGCTGAGAGATCCTGATGTCCCCTGCCTTACCCTAGTGTCATTCAATCTTTCCAATAATGCACCTTTAAAACTTCTTGTGTTAGCTTACATGGTAAACACTGTTTTTCAAACTGTATCACCCTATTTTGTAACTTTGATGAGCTCATGTGACATAATTAGTGTTATTTCCTCATATCTGTCAGAGCTGCTGCAGTGCCACAGAAGACATTATGTAACTGTTTTCACAGACTGAGGAGCACTCCCTGTCCTCAGTAAATTAACTTTGACATGTAAAATCAGTAGTGTGCCTTCCCATCTCATGGACTCCATCCCACACTCTTGTTTCTGTCTCTAGGCATGCGTCCTCTCCACTACGCAGCATGGCAGGGTAAAGCTGATTCGGTATTATTGTTGCTGAGAGCTGGAGCTTCAGTCAACTCGTCTTCCCATGATGGACAGATACCATTACATCTCTCTGCTCAGTATGGACATTACGAGGTGGTGAGTACGCCCACACACGCTGACACATCAAGAAAAGTTCCAAGGTACTGTATTACCAGTTCTCTCATTTCACTGAAATGCACCCCCTTTGTGTCTCGGTATGTATTGTCCACCAACAATACAGTGTATACCACATGTCATGACGCAGGTTTTGCACACGAGTCTACGGGCCATCAACAAGACGCGCATTCTTTTCCTCCAACCTCATCCATTTGGCTCTTGGGGTGTCTTAAGATAGATGTTAATGTCACAGACACACACACACCTCAGCCAGTCATATGAGCCCCATGCCCTGACCTCCTTAGAACAACAGACACAATTTTGACAATCCTCAACACAAGTCACACCGAAGCTTTCATGTGTTCCTCTGCTTATGTTCAAGGAAGAAACAGTGACACAGAGAATGTGTTGGGATGATAAGTGCATAATACATGAGGTGATGTCACTTACAGTACCTGCACCTTGCCCTTTCTCCCTTTCACTCTCAGTCTGAGATGCTGCTGCAGCACCAGTCTAATCCCTGCCTGAAGAACAAAGCTAAGAAGACTCCTCTGGATCTGGCCTGTGAGTTTGGGAGACTGAAGGTATGAGAATGTCAGCTCACTGATGGTTGACTTTTCATTGTCTTCACTTTTAAATTCCATTGCCCGTGAGCCATGGGTATGGCATATGTTATACATGATTATTGGCTTAGATGTGACCGAAACATGCGAGGTGTAGAGCTGCCCCTGGAATTCTGGATTAAACTTATACACTCCTCCCATGCCATTTACAATGGTCTCTCATGTGGTTTGATGTTGCACTTTAACTGTTAATGAATACAGTCGACCCTTTGGGCTGATTTTCTGAGCAAGTGGAGGGTGCTGACTTGCAAAAAGGCAGCTATGTGCTAGTTTATATGTAAGTCATCACATACTGTGCTGTCAGTCCCTATATTTCTGCCACAAACGCTTAGCTAGGTAAGCATGTACTCAGGTGTTGCTAATGCTGTATTTATTGCCCCCATTCTGCCACTCTTCTAAGAATTACTCTGTATTTTTTTCATTTCTTTCTCAATGGCTTTGATTTCTCTTTAGGTGGCACAGTTGTTGCTGAGCAGTAACATGGTGGCAGTGCTGTTAGAAGGGGAGGGAGAGCAGGATAGACTGGACCCTCCATCCACCACACCCCTCCACCTGGCAGCCAGGAATGGACACAAAGACATTATCAAGTAAGACTGCAGTGAGAAGAGATGAAAAGCGCTGTAATAGAATCCTATCACATCTGGTTCTGCTCTTTGATCTTTCTCCAAGCTTCTCTCTACTCTGAACACATCTGTGGCTGCTGTTAAGACTACTACCAATACTGGTCCTTCTGATACTACTACCTTTAACCACTGGCACTACTACAGCACTACTGCCACTGCTTGTGGACCTGCTGTGGACATTGTTCCTAGAATAAATAAAAATGTCCACATTAATGCTAACTACTACCCTTCTTCCTACTTTAACTGCTACCACTGCCACTTCTGCAGTATTTTCTACTGCTATTATTACTACTATTACTACTATTATTACTATTACTACTATTACTACATCACTACTACCACTACTATTAAAAATCTCCTTCAACACGACTACAACAACTACAACCACTGCTGCTGCCACTTTGATCGTACAAACAGTTTGTGCCACTTCTACTACAATGACCATCACTGGTCTTACCATCAGTACTGATTCTCATCCTTGAAAAAGAAAACTCTCTATATACTGTAGTGACATGTAATCCATCTTATTTCACACTGCTCAGCTGAGCTGGTGTGTTTTTTATGTTAGCATATCTGTGTAAATATGAACTGTATGTACTTAGCTAAATAACTCCACCCTGCCTCTGAGACATGTTGCTAATGATTCCCATCCCCTGTGAATTATCACATCATATTGCAACACCGTCTCCATCTACCACTCTGGGTCTCCTGAACAGGAGAACAGAGAACAGGAGACATGGAGGAGTGAGGTTATAGCAAAATTATATATTTATTTTCTGAGTTTACTCAGCAGTATTTGCCTGTAATCTCCCACTAAGGGATTTACATATCTTCAGATACCGCTATCTTAATGCTGCAGATGTCTTATAATACCTAGTTCTTGTGTAAATGAAGAAGCTTTCTAGAGCTGAGTAGAAATGGAGCTTTAAACATTTGAAGACATTTCTGTTCCTGATTTGTTATCAAATACTGCATGTGTGTATGTTAAAGGATAAGAGAAGCAAGAATGAATAATGTCTCCGCTAACTGGGAAAATTTGTAAAGAAATGTCATCCTTATAATCAAAGAAAAAATGTTGTGCACCCTTGCCCTACCTGTACTTACTTATACGTGCAGTGTGTCAGGAGAAGAAGTGTAAGCTTCAGACACAGAGCCTTTTCAACAAGTTTAAAACTGCTTCAGAAACCGCAGTTTTGTGTTAAATGTAAATAAAAGGTGAACACAATAATTTGCGAATCACATATTTATTTATTTTGAATAGTACAATAGTAAGACAGCAAATTAAATGTTGAAACTAAGAATTGCTTTTTAAATACCTTTGCTCATTTGAAATTTGATGCCACAAGCATGTGTCAAGTTGCATTAGCAACTCCCCACTGTGTAGCATTACACATTAACACTTCTTCTAACTACATGTCAGGGGAAACATTGTTTATTCCCTATTCTGGTTTTCTATAAGAATTCAGCTTTTTGCTTCATAATGCTCCAGATGATTTCATTGTGTGACAGGTCTGGGGTGCAGGCAGGACACTTTAACACCCAGACTTTTAAATACAGAGCCATGCTGTTGTAATATATGCAGAATGTTGTGTCATATTCTGAAGCTAATATCAACACAGTCCTCGGAGACAGAGATGTGGTCTGGATGGCAGCATGTGTTGCTCCATCTGTATATACAGTATATCCTTCAGAATGAATCGACCTTCACAGGTGTGACAGTTACCCACTGTATGTTGTGTGTCCTAATACACCCCCACCCCATCACCAATGCTGGTTTTTGCAATGATAATATATCAGATGGTTGTTATTTGTATCGTAGATGTTAAAGTGTCTTCCCTGGAGAGTGGCTTTCAGTGGCATTTGTGATTTCCATGACACAGCATTACATGAGTGACTTTGTCTTCAACACTTTCCAACTAATCTTTTCAAATCTCTAAAGAATCTGTCAACTTCCTTGGTTTACTCAAGCACACTGATGCTGGTGACACTGGTGTCCACATCCTCCTTGTCATTCTGTTTCCTTTGGACCAACCTCCTTTAAGAGCTGAATGTGAAAAGGCTGTAGAAACTAGATGCAGAACTGCTGCATCTTCTGGACATGCTGGTGGCAAGAGTGTGCTTGGCATTGGTTAACATTGAGAAAAACACCATGCACATGAATCCAGTTAATACCCTACAGCAGTACCTTAGTGTTTACATCTTTCAAACCTGACTCAGCCTTTACATTTCAAGCCCAGAACCTCCTACTCCTCCTCTTCCTCCTCCTCCACCACTCTGGATAGGATGCCATCAGCATTCCTACATCTGGGTCTCTGACACAACCAGAGAGATATCTGTTAGCTTGGTTTTGTGTGTGTGGTTGGGTGAGATGATACAGATGTCTATAACAGTCAAATTAGTGACTCTGTGAGGGCTGCCTGTGGCCTTACATGCGTGTTTCTCATTTGATTTCATAGGTTGCTGTTGAAAGCTGGTATTGACATCAACCGAACCACTAAAGCAGGGACATCTCTGCATGAAGCTGCCCTCTATGGCAAGACTGAAGTAGTGCGACTGCTGCTCGATGTAAGCAAAGATGGCATATGCAATTTCATGTTCAGATAATGTGGCAGTTGGAATGCTCTCAGTGATATTCTTGTATCATATTCCTTTAAAGTGTGGAAAAGAAACAACACTTTACTTCACAATTTTTAATAATGCATTTTTTAATAATTCAAGGGAGCTTTGAAAGGAGGATTTGTTTTAAAAGCGAAAACATTATGCGTTTAGGCGGGCATCAATGTGAACATGCGCAACACTTACAGCCAGACAGCACTGGACATCGTCAACCAGTTCACCACATCAACAGCAAGCAAGGAAATCAAGCAGCTGCTGAGAGGTTGGTACTTCTTAAAAAAAGGTTTCTGGTTGGTTGTTGGTGCCTGTAAATTCATACTTTGGGTTAAGAGCGGAGGGGAAATGGGAGGACAGGGTGCTAAATGGCAGGTGTCACCTTGACAATGAATGTTGTTAAATCAGTTCCTTTTATGTTTCTGTCTCTGTGCAGAAGCATCAAGTTCTCTCCAGGTCAGGGCGGTGAAGGACTACTGGAACGTCCATGACCCCAATGCTCTTAACCTTCGAGCTGGAGACCTTATTATGGTAGAGTATACTCATTGTCTCTATCTTTGTTGAAAGGAAGTAATACTATGGCTCTTTATGCCTCAGCAGACTCTTGTCTGCCATAACCCGTCCGTGAAGACGGTAAGTAATGAGCCTTTTCTTTTGGCCTTTATTAGTTTTATTTGTCAATGCAGAACTGTAATTGGTGTGGGGGTGTGAAGCCTTCGCATTATAGCATATAAACAAATATTGCTATCTTTGTCTGTTTTTTACCATTAAGCCTTCATTCCTATGCACAGTGCCTATAAAATTTTCACTTAATTTTTTAACAACATCGAATTATGGTTGATTTGTCCTTTTTGATAGTAATCAAAGTATATTTTGTGTCACGATGAAAAAAAATGTCTAAAAGTAATAAAACTTCAAATATTAAACTGAAAATTCCATTCATCCCCATTCAAAGTGATTCACCGAAGAGCAAACACACATCAAAGAACTAGCATAGGCGAAGGCAAACAGATCTGTTGACTCACGTCACCTTTTCCTGGGCCGACAAGTGTAGCTTCGACATGCAGCAAAGACTACAACCAACAGTTGACTACTTCTAATTGACAATGCATCTGATAGATACTTGCAAATGTCACAAGAGGCATTGTCAGCTTTTGGTTTCTATTGCGTGCTGATTCACTAAGCTGAACATATAAATAGAGTAGGATCTCGGACGGATTGCTGCTCATTTAACATGCTGACATGGCTGTAAAGCCACAACATCCACTGTTTCTCCACAACAGGGCAACAGTAGATGGTAAGCCCAATGTCCTGTGTAAAGGCAACACTAGAAACAAAGGAAAATTATAACATAACAACTTCAGGGGAATACAGCTGTATATGACCAGCATTGCTATAATCCATGCATGACATTTATGATCCATTTTACCAGTTGTGTGACTTTAGAAACAAGCCAGCTACATGATGATGATGCTGTAAGTATAAGGGGTTAAATACTTTTACAGCTCAGTTATTTAATGCTTAGGTTTTGTTAATTTACATAAAAAAATACTAAGAGGTTGGTTTTCACTTTGACACGACCAAGCCCTTTTTGTGTGTCAAACAAGCCAAATTACATAGACGATGCTTTAATGTTTCAAAATATGAAGTATAAACCTTCAAACAGGGTGAATATTTTTAGGCACTGTAGTTATACATAGTTATGAGTGCACAAGCTGTGAACTTATGCACTCAGTGTTATACATTCACTTACACGTTACGTCTTAGACACACTTAGGGATTTTTGAGATCTGCCCATTAAGACTACTGAAACCTTTTCATCGCCAAGAACCGACTTACCCTAAAAAATATCAGCTTGATATTGCCTAATCAGAAGGTGCGCAGAGTCTGAAAGTGAGAGTGAAGGGTCCAGTCCACTCCTCCCTGTGCCTCATCCCATTAGTCTATACTCGTTTCACCTGTTACCTCCCTGTTAAATGCCCCGGTTACCTGCTGCTCTCTGCCAGGTCATCTTTCTGCTCAGACCCCGTTTTCTTCCTACTTACCTTATTCTTCTCTTGTAGATGCCCCCACAGTCACCTGTGTCTCCAGTCCTCTCAGCCCACACCTTCCCCAACCCTGAGTTTATCATCCATTTATTCCTCCCTGCACTTTTTGGGTCCACATTACACCACCATTATACCTGTAAACATGACTATAATAAAAAAAAAAAGATAAAGAATAATGATGTCACTGATGATGTGATGTGGAAGTCAGTACGACCTTCCTGTCACTGCTGTACATCATTCATTGTCTATCACGTTTAAGGTCAAGGCCAAGAATTTATGACTTTGTGGCTGTAGTGGCTTTTGTTTCTGCTCCTGGCATTGAAGTGCTAGAGGGGAAAATAACTTCAGAATGGGGTCACATGTCAGTGAGCTTTGTGTTTATTTTCTGATTCAGTATGGTCTGATACTTGCCATGCAGAAATTATTGGTGGTCGTGCAAGTTGCATAATACACTGTATTGTCTTGGAGCTGTTAAAATCACTTCAATCAAAATAAAAACAGGCATTGAAAGGATTATTTGATGAAGACTTGAGTGAGGTCTTGTTGCAATTTATGTGGGATGGTGAAAGGTAATTTTCTGTGACTTGAGAAAGAGACCACAGCAAAGGAACAAGCACAAGCTTGTTGCTGTGTCTCTTATCATCGACTTGTTTACCACCACACACAGTATTTCCACTAATTCATTTATGTGCACATTTGTGTGTTAATGCGCTCACTGATTTGTATTTAAATATCTATACAAGTGTTGCGACTGTGACATCCTAGACTCCTGCATGAACTTGTTATGTTGTTGTTGAGTATTGTAGGAGAAGGCATAGGTGTTTGATTTACTCCTCTCCAGGCATTTTTTTAACACTCACAATGAAAAGACTATTCCCAGCTCATTGGCTCCCTCATTATGGCCTCTAAAATATGTCTGGAGGGCTCATACAATGATGTGCACACTTTAGAGTTGATGTATCGTACTGTGAATACGTTTCCCCCATGTATATAAAGTGAATCATACACTTTGCTTTTTTGCTCTAATCTCAACTGACAGACTGTCGCAAGGGTTATTTTTCATTTATGTGTCGGTAACTGGTCAATTTTTCAGTTTTTCAGAGCAGATGCCACTTGCAATAAAACGTGAGTATTTCAGCTGAAGCATGCTCATGTCTTGTTGGTGTCAGGTCCTGGAGCAGCATTCAGATGGGCGGTGGAAAGGTCACATCCAAGACTCTCAGCGAGGGACAGACCGGGTGGGCTTCTTCCCTCCTTCAGTGGTGGAAGTCCTAAGTAGGCGAGCAGGTAGAAAAACAATCAGCCTGCACACAACATTCTGTATTATGTAATATATACTGCTTTCACAGATCAGTGTTTTCGGTTTTTAACTTCAACACACTGAACCAGCAGCTATGGTTTGTAGTTTCTCTGAAGGTTCACATGTTGCACTCAATACATACTCATCTTATGAAATTTCTCAAAACAAAATGAATAAAATGTACTTTAAAATACTTTGTACATAACACTAAATTAACAATGAGAAGGCAACAATAATTTATATTGAGCAACTGACAGGTCCTATTTTGCATGTTAAGCACATCATTGTTGATAATTTCTTTTGATGATACTATCTTTGTACAGTGCTAGGCAAAGATTGTAGCATTGTAGCTTTAAAATGCTCTGAAACTCCAGGGGTGTTGCACTAAATGACTCCATTGAAGCTATTATGTTGCTAGCAGTAGATCTCAGCACGTCCTAGACTCGAGCAGAGAACTGTTTTAACAAATTTGGTAATCTAGCTTTGCATGTTAATAAATTACCAATTAATTAGGTTGTCTGTGGAATCAATTTGAAAAAAATATGTAATGCTTTAGAAACCTGGACTATACATCTTTAAATTACAATTATAATTGTTTAGTGTCTTGGGGCCAACATAACAATCTCTAAACACCACAGCTTCTGAAGTTGTTCTGATTAAAACTCATCATTAAGACTCATCAAAAGCATTAGTTTTAGGTTACTATTATTATATTAATAGATGTAATTGTTATCAGAAAAAATAAGTAATTAAACTATTACTGATCGAAATGGAGGTGATCAAAAAGGGTATACAAAAAATGTAGGGAAGAAAGTTTATATGTAGAAAATAGCGTGGGAACGCAGAAACAGAGATTTAATCAGCTGACGGGTTTGACCTTCAAGTGCTTCTCAGTCAATGCACATTACTGAGTGTGTAAATGTTTGCATTTATATAGCGCTTTTCTACCTCTTGGTACTCAAAGCGCTTAACACTGATTCTAACCCTAACCCTAAAGGGCGGTTATTTCTGGGCTAAGTCACGCTACACACACACACATAAAAACACACATAGACAAGTAAATACTTGCACAGAGACACACATTAATAGGATTACAATGACCCGATTGCAAACTGTCAGCTCGATGCTAAAGCCCTAACAGTGTACATTCGTATATTGTGTGTGTATGTGTGTGCTCGTTCCTGAGGGAGGAGAGACAAGAGAAATAGTCTTACTTGAAGTCGGTGACAGGCTCTTTGCTTGTGAGGCAATCTCAGCAGTGTGTGTGCCAGTGTGTTTGCCTGAACTGTGTGATAATGTCAGTGGTGTCAACAGCCATGGACCAACAACACACAAAGAGTAAGCCCTCTCAGTGTTGTTGGTGATCTTACAGCCCCACTGAGCTGCTTCTTATGAAACACCAGAAGGGATTTAGAGTGATTTATTTATTTATTTTTTACCTTTCCGCCACTGAACAGAATATATAATAATGTCCGTAATGTTCTTTCCAGACAGAAAAAGCTTTTTTGGCAGTGTTACAGCTTGTCCTCTACTACTCTTTCGGCTTTTCCCATTAGGGGTCGCCACAGCGAATCATCCTTTTCCACTTTACTCTATCCTGGACATCTTCCTGGACAGTGTTACAGCTTGTCCTCATACCTTTGTAACTCAAATTTACAGACACACATGTACGTGCACTCATGCATGCTTGTTTAGGCCCTTTCAGATATGTAGCGCAATCCACATGTAATCTAGAGTTTACCCGGGTGGAGTGTATATGTGAACGCAAATACCCCAAGACCAAGACATTAGCTGTTTCTTCTCCAGCCAGCTCCCTAGGGTAAAGTCTGGATTATCTCCACCCCAGCACATGCTTGAATAGAGGAGGAAATGCTAGCCCATTTACAGCTGGTGACGTCGGCACGTTGATGACATCAATTTCCCGTGACTCTCGCGGCTGTCTGCAACTCCCGCAAAACTGAGCAAATACAAACACCCAAAGCTGAAGCACTCGTACTAATATTAGTACTAGTCTTATATACTATCAAAAGTAAATGAGTTTAGATGTAAATTTAGATTTAGTAATTTGATATTATAATTGATATTTTTAGTGTCGTCTGCCATCGCTTTCACCACTTTTTTTCTGTCGTGTCCCGCCCCCTGCTTGAAGTACCCAAGCACCATCCCATACCTTACCTGATTAGCTGGAGTATTTCTGGAGTGTAAATGCATCTTGCTCGGCCTATCTCCTGCTGTTAGCTGCACGATTGAAAGCGAAACCCTAGATTATGTCTGGACCCGATCCTCCAGACATCCTCTAGAGGACACGTCTGAAAGGGGCTTCTGACTCCAAACCTGTCTCCTTGACACTAGGGGGCACTATTTCCCACCAAGCCTCAATGCCTGGCCATCGACAACCCTCTGCATCTAGAGCTCTTCCTCCAAACCACAGCCCCACTCCTCAGACTGAAGACTCATACACCTGTCTCCACGATCCGGCAGGTATTCAATTCAATTCAATTCAACTTTATTTATATAGCGCCAATTTACAACAAGGTCATCTCAGGGCACTTTACATAATAAAGTCAAGACTATACAAACAGGTAGAGAAAACCCAACAAATCCCCCTTGAGCAAGCCATAGGCAACAGTGGAGAGGAAAAACTCCCTTTAACGGAAGAAACCTCCAGCAGAACCAGGCTCAGGGAGGACGGCCATCTGCCTTGACCGGTTGGGCAGAGTGGAAAGTGGAGAGAGAAAAGAACAGAGCAACAAAAGCAACAACAAAACATTGAGCAGGTTAATAGGACCAGTAGCTGCACACTGGAGGACACACAGCGCCAAATCCGGGGACACCTGTGGACAGGGAGAGAGAGAGGGGGAAAGAGAGGGAGAGAGACGACTACGGGACAAAGAAGACACAGAGTTAATGTCATACAGTGGTGACATTATAGATGTGGGGTGAGAGAGAATGAAGAGAAGAGGAAGTGGCACAGTGCAGAGTCCCCCAGCAGTCTAAGCCTATAGCAGCATGACTATAACCAACTATAAGCTTTATCAAAGAGGAAGGTTTTGAGCCTAGTCTTAAAAATAGGGAGGGTGTCTGCTTCCCGAATCTGGACTGGGAGCTGGTTCCACAGGAGAGGAGCTTAATAGCTAAAGGCTCTGCCTCCCATTCTATTTTTGGAAATTCTGGGAACCACAAGTAGGCCTGCATTTTGGGACCGAAGTGGTCTAGTAGGATGATATGGTACTAAGAGATCTTTAAATATGATGGGGCTTGGCCGTTTAAAGCTTTATAGGTAAGAAGAAGGGTTTTAAATTCTATTCTGCATTTAATTGGAAGCCAATGGAGAGAAGCTAATGAAGGTGAAATATGATCTCTCTTACCAATCCCAGTCAGTAATCTTGCTGCAGCATTTTGGATTAATTGGAGGCTTTTAGAGAGTTACTGGGGCAGCCTGAAAGTAGAGAATTACAATAGTCCAATCTAGAAGTAACAAATGCATGAACCAATTTTTCAGCATCGCTTTGGGACAGGATGCTCCTAATTTTGGCAATGTTCCGTAGGTGGAAGAAGGCTGTTCTAGAGATTTGCTTTATCTGTGAGGTAAATGACAAATCCTGGTCAAAAATGACTCCAAGATTCCTTGCAGTACTACTGGGGCAAGAGTTATGTCGTCTAAAGTAGCGATATGGTTAGAAAACATGTCTCTTAGACTATTAGGCCCAAATACAATAACTTCAGTTTTATCTGAGTTTAGAAGAAGAAAATTATACGTCATCCAGCCCCTTATATCTTTAAGACATGCTTGTAGTTTGATTAATTTATTTGTTTCATCAGGTTTCATAGATAGATATAACTGCGTGTCATCAGCGTAGCAGTGAAAATTTACAGTGTTTTTAGAGTGTTTTCTAATAATGTTGCCAAGGGGAGACATATATAGAGTAAAGAGTATTGGTCCTAATACAGAGCCTTGTGGAATTCCATAACTAACTTTTGTGTATGTCAGTGTTTGTGCAGGTACATGCACAAACACTCACAAACTTCCCTTAATAAGTTTTTTAACATTCACATTCTCCCAGTTTTAACGTTGTTGTGTCCAGACAAAATCCTGACCCTAATGTCCCTTCGATCAGTCCTCCTTTGGCCTTGTCGGCTTTATAGGTCCACTCTCAGCTCTGCGGTATGTGGGGTGTACAGTGAGTGTGGATCTTAAGTCTGTTTGTGTGTCTGTGTGTGTGTGTGTGTGTGTTTGTTAGGTGCTTCACCTGGCAGTCAGCTCTCAGCCCCAGCTAGTCCTGCTAGTCCCACTCAGGACATTTGGGTCCTCAGGAGCTCTCCCACTGGTAAGAGTGTGTGGCCCCAAACCTGTTCCACCGATCCCTCACATACACAAACTCAGACCCAGTGTGTCCTGTCCTGGCAGTTATAATAAACTTTATTCCCATCTTTATCCCTGATTACCCCAAATCCTAACCTTGCAATGGCAAATCCTATGCTCTACTGGTCTACAGCCCCCACCCACACAAAGATCAAGCCATAACCTTGACATAATGGTAGGTGACCACCACTCCTCTGATTTTTTTTGCAGCTTTTTTCCACTTTGAAGCCTGAGAAGCAAATGTAAAAAAACCAAACAATTAAAACAAGTAATTTAATTTAGTCTTGATTCATTTAATTTTTATTGTTTGTTTTTAATACATAACATAAAGATAATGTCATGACTGTTTCTTG
Source organism: Channa striata (assembly GCA_033026295.1). Lineage (NCBI taxonomy): Eukaryota > Metazoa > Chordata > Actinopteri > Anabantiformes > Channidae > Channa > Channa striata. The sequence goes on along the minus strand of CM065186.1, from coordinate 21,383,268 downwards.
GTCGAGCAACATTTTACAGGAATAGTTCAATTGTGTGAGAATCGGTTGATTAATCCATGTCTGAATGTTAAATGGGGAGCTCGAGCTGGCAATTACTGCAACGACAGCAAAAAGGTGAACAACAGTATTGCTGTCTACAAGATCCTTTACAGTCTACATGCTAAGCTCAGCTAACTACCTCCCAGACCAATCTTCAAATTTGCACACAGGCATTGACACATAGTGCACTCAGACTGCATACTGTCATCAGCAAAACTACATCCTACAAACTTGCTTTCTCTCCTCAAATTCCCCAGCTTGTGCCCTTTAAGACTCATTTTCCACACATTTCATTTTTTAATGTCTTTTTTTTGTGTGTGTTTCTCTTGTCTCTCAGGTGACAGGAACAGTGTTGGCAGTGCCGGCAGTGTGGGCAGCAGCAGAAGTGCAGGCAGCGGCCAGAGCTCTGAAAGCAGCCGCAAACAGAATGGGGCTCAAAATCGCTACAACACCGACACTAGCAAGGTGAGGTAGTCTCAGTATGAGCAAGCCAATCATTTATAGGCTGTAATTCTGTGTATGTAGGAAGTTCACCTATAGAAGATCTTGGTCTACTACTCTTGAATTTACTTTGAAAATAGTCCATCAAAAGTCTTTAAACTGCATTTTGCTTGTTGTACAATTTCCCTAAAATCTACTTAGGGAATAAGCTGAGATGACTTGGTCATGTTAGTTTCTTTTGTTTTCTGTGTGCAGTTGTCTCCCTCTGCTGGTGAATCAGGAGAGCAACTCCACACTGGAGCAGGAGCGGACCACAGCAAACAGGTTAATGGATCCACAGGTTAGTTGTGGAATGAAAGTCAGTGTGTCAGAGATTTTCAAAATAAAATATAAGTATTTACAAGAAAAAGCAGCAAGAAACCGGACTGTGTGTGCAGGAAATGTCACCCACACTTTGGATCATAACCCTTCCACAGTTAGTTCTTTGGGACAGTCTCAGCCGCTGTGTTCATTGCAAACCTCAGGGAAGAGGCTGTTGTATGCTGTACAACACGGAGTAAAAGACTTTCAGTTAGTTTAGTAAACACATGTTCGGGTAACTTCCCCACCTCCTCCGATCCAGTGCAGCTCAATATCCACAAACTGCGCTGCTATTTATTTTGGCTGCCTTTCATATTATTTCCAGGGAATCATAAAGCCTAAGCTGTAATCCTTTTCTCATGGCGTGAACGTGTGTTTTGGTCTGTGAACTCTCTGACTCACCTGCCAGGATAAAAGTCCCTGCTGTACTTAGAGACACACCCATTTGTGGATTCATACAGTACATCATGGAAGAAAACCTATAACTGGGGGTTATCTGCTGCACATCCAGTATTTGACACACACTAGCCTGTTTTTATGTGTTCACAAAACATTGCATCCTCATAGCGTTACACCTTCTGTCTTTGTTTTTTTTTATTTTTCTTTTAACATTTGACTTTATTTTCAGAATGTTACAAATGTTATTCTTGTCACATTACATAATTTCATAGAACATAGAAGCTTTTGTAAGATGATCCAAATTTAAGTGAGAAAAAGAATTGAAAATTCTGGTTACCATGTGGTATCTTTTTAGTGAGATTGTTCACATTGTTCCATCCATCTGTCATGTTAACCGCTTATCTGACATCAATCTACCTGTGGAAACCAGGTTTTCCTAATCCCCTACACTGATTTCAGAAATTAGCTTACACGTTTACTTAAGGACAAAGTAGACCATAACCTGGTTACTTAAGTCCATGTACATGCACTCACTGACTGGCATTAACTGCTTTCGGAATGATTCTCTGATGAGTAGTTTTGCATATCTGGCTTAGTTTACATCAGTGTTGTTTGTTTCAGGACATTCCAACATTTTTTCTAGGTTTGTTGTGTTGGAATTCATTTCCCCCCCTCAGTTTCAAATGTCTGCTTTTCCCTCACGCAGACAACAAACGCAGTCTTTACAGACAAAATCCAGGGATAAAACTCAGACTAGTAATTTAGGGCTATTTATTGTTTGAAGAGGCAGTCTTAAAAGACACACCTGGGCAAGAAATACTTGTCACTCAGTTACAGTTCCATTACTTTTCCAATACTGTTATTGAACACATATAGGTGCACTATTAAATTAAAGCAGAAATTCAGAACATTCATATTTCTTTTGATCTTACTTGTCGTAATTGTGTACAGCAAAAAACAAACCGGCCTCACCATTCTAGTACTTTGGAGTGGACTGTACAGTTTTAGGCCTTATCTTTTCACCTTCTACCTGAGCAACATGATTAAATCGAGCTGTAGACCCAGTACTTGTTTTGCAGAATAAGGTGTAACTAGCGTCTCTCTGAAAGGAAATGAGATGGAGGAAGAGAATGGGCTGAGCTCACCTCATCACAGAAACCAATAAAACCAGCAGCTTCTCTCACTCTTACAAATCAAAGTGCACTTGATGACTTTGCTGTGGACACTGTAAAGGCTCGGGAGAATATGTCTCACTGTTAGATCTCGATGGTAGACCCAGGAAAACCATTGCAAATTGCATGTGGTACAGATATTGTTTGAACATATAGGAAGCCTTTTCTGCTGAGAAGGGGCTTTGCAGACATTTAGGAATAACACGCAAGAAGGAGCTGTTGACCTTAGGCTGTAGAGGAGGAGAGTTCAGGTGAAGGAGAACATAAATGAGGAGAGGAGGGAGGGATCAGAGGGAGGAGGCAGGAACAGAAGCAGAAGGAGCAATCCAAATCTGTTAAATGCAGAGGAAGGAAGATAGAATGAGACCAGTTTAGCTGACTAAACGTGAAATGTCTGCACTTTGAGGGTTAGGCAGAAGAAGAATGAAGTGCCAAACATCGGGAGCTCTGAGGCTTTCGATCCTTCTGAAGGGTAAGGAGTCATTTACAGTCATTGCTATCTGTTCTTAATTCTTAGGAAAAGGGAGGCAGTGAAGACCAGGCATGTCATACTAATAAGGATTTTCTTCCAGAATAATGTACAATATTCTCTTTGGTTTAGCAGTGAACATTCAATGCAGTTTTCTGTTGCTATTGGACCTTGAAAAGAGCGCTTTTGTTCTCGTGCCCCGAGGCCAGACACCTTTTCGTTAGGCACGGTTTTACATCCCCGAGCCTCACAACAAAGTAAAGAAAAATAGAACTCCAAAAACAGTTTAAATGGAAGAATACACACACACACACACACACACACACACACACCGAAAGCAAGCAAGTGTGAATGTGGCAAATGTAGTTTAAAAAAAGTTTCCCTGAGGACATATATACTTTTAGATTAACTTTAAAGTAATTCTTCACCTTTTCGACGGGAAACTGTTCATCTGCTTTGATTCAGAGAGTTAAAACAACCACTATCACCCAGTTTGTGTAACCTAATTCCAATACACTACCTAAGCTAGTGCTAGTTACATTTGAAATGATTCCACATTTCTAGTAAACAAATATTCAAAAAGAGGTTACATACTATACTGTGACCTTCTCTGAACTTTCATTCATTCAGCTGTACAAAGAAAACTGATTCAACACAAATTAACATAATTCTTTTATTGCAGTTATTGTACCAATAACTTGAGTGACACACTGCCTGTGTTTTCTAGGTGCGTCCTATCGGCAGGTCAATGGCACTTTTCAAAAAGGCTTTGTTAGGCCAGGACAGCTTCTGGAGGGCAAGGTGAGTTGAGTTGGTTGTCTGAGTTTGTGTGTGTGTGTGAGACAAAATATTCTAAATCCAAATCTTTTCCTTTGTGTTGTGAGGACTCTGAGGCCATCTACCAGTGGTTGTGTGAGTTCCAGATGGAGCAGTACACATCCAACTTCATCAGTGCAGGATATGATGTACCCACCATTAGTAGGATGACCCCCGAGGTGTGTGGGAGTATTATAATTAGCATTCTTACCTTCAATAAAATATTACCAGATACTTTTGAGCAGCAGCCATTGATGTTGGCATCGGCACACCGCTCGATTGCCTTCAAAGTCAGTACACAATCAAACAGACCTTCACAACAGCGTGACAAACATATTGAACATTGTAAACACAAGCGGTTACAGATAATAGCTTGATGGATGCATATTTTTACTTGGCTATACCCAAGCAAATTGTAGCATTTACCCTTTTACCCACCCATACATGTACATTCTTTTTTGCTCTTTTCTGCAATCTCCAAAAACAGCTTTTCTTTGATCTTCCTAAATTATATGCCAACACATTGTTTCATGCAACAAGATGGAAGCTCAGGTAACCTGTTTGCTCATCAAGTAAAACTGTTCTTTCCTGGTGAAATAATATGTCTTAGGATATAGTTTGAAGCTTTTGAATAATAGCTACAGGTTGGAGGCATATTCTTAGAATTTCGGATTACGTAATGTTTTGTAATGTGTTAATTCCCTGACACGCAATTTGTTCCTCAGGACCTGACGGCCATCGGAGTGACCAAACCTGGACACCGAAAGAAGATTTCCATGGAGATTGGCAAACTGAGCATCCCTGAGTGGCTGCCTGATTATATTCCTGTGAGAATTCCTACTCGCATGTTGTAACATGAAGGAAATGCAGCTGTTTCTCTGATTTGTTGGAATACCAATAGTATGTGTAACTATACGCTATCAAGGCATAAACAACATTGTTTGTTTGTTGCTGCAGTCGGATCTGGGAGAGTGGCTCAGTGTAATTGGACTTCCTCAGTACCAGAAGAAATTATGTGACAATGGCTACGACTCCATCATGATTGTCAAAGACATAACCTGGGAGGACCTGCAGGAGATAGGCATTACCAAACTAGGTCTGGGTTTATATTATTAATTGATTTCTATCAGTTTTGCTGTAGATGTTTTTTTAAGTACCAGTGAAGTTATTTAAAGTTATTTTAAATCTTGAAAAAATTTCCATTCCATCCATCCATCCATCCATCCATTTCCATATTTTTATAGAAAGTAGTGCATTGCAACCGTGTATTTAGAACATCAATATATGTGTCAAAAGGTTTTTTTTTGTTAGTCTTTTTAAGTAAGAATCATATTAAGGCTGATGTTTTAGGGCACCTTACTCTGAACAGTCTTGTGCCATGGGGTGCACAGATTGTTTAAGTGTTACAAACTATGACTTTATAGTTTGATAGTCTGTAAAAATTCTGTGTGTGTTGCAGGCCATCAGAAGAAGCTGATGTTAGCAGTGAAGAGACTTTGCGACTTGCAGCGCTCTCGTAACCATGCTGACAGAACTGGTGGTGAGACCCTCAGACGGAAGCCCCCAGCGGCTCTGGAGCTGGTCGCTATCGAACACCCTCCAAAACACAGCATGCACCCTCACACGCGCTCAGACGTGCCGACTGACGTATGCTGCCCCTCCCCTCACACCCCCCGGGCCCTCCTCTCCTTTCAGGACAGTGAGCTGAGCGCAGAGCTGCAGAGCGCCATGATAGGGAGAGGAGGTAGTGGAGCCGCGGAGGCGTTTGGCATCAGGGGCGTGACCTCTGCAACCATGTCACTTAGCCAGGAGAGCATAAGCACACGTTCACGGGGCTCAGGCAATTCTGGCAACTCTGGAAATTCAACTACAGGCTATTCTCAGGAACAACAAGCTACGTTGTCTTCAGCCAGGACATCCGGCCGACTTGAGGAGAACCGGGGCTGCGGAGGAGGGGAGGAGGCCAAGTGTGGAGGAAGCAGTCCTAGAGGCCAAGCTACACAGATGCCAGTGGAGATACAGGAGCACATGGATCTTTCTACAACTCCAAACTCCTTCCCCTCTCTCACACCTCCGCTAACCCCCAGCAAAATGCCTTGCTTTGCCTATCCAGCTGTACCACCTAAGGCCAAAAAATTCCAGTCTCCCAACCGCCTCTATCAACCTCAGCACCACCCGCCAGCCTCCCCCTCCTCTCCATCTCCACAGCCTTCCCCCACACAGCAGGCCTTCACTTATCTCCAGAGTCAGGCAGCTCCACGTGTGCTCTCCAAGCCTCTGCCTGGAGCTGTCCCACTGATGGGACCTCGGCCTGGACATCCCCCAGTTAATGGCACCCAGAAGGGCCTGCACAAAAAGCGCACCCAAAGCCTGACTCGCTACGCCCTATCGGATGGCGAGCCGGATGAAGGCGACAACCTTGCTGTCCGATGCACCCCATCTTCTTCTGTAGCCATGCCCTCTTATGCCACACTGTCGCGCAAGCAGGGGCGTGGGCACCCCAGCGCCACAGGGGCTCAGCGACACATCAACCGCAGCCACTCATTTGCGGTGCGCTCCAAACGTAAAGGCCCACCTCCGCCCCCACCTAAGAGGATGAGCTCTGTAAGTGGCAGCCCAGAACACCAGCCCGATTATGGGGAACTCAAAGAGCCAGAGGTGAAGGAAGTGGTGGAGTCAGAGAGCAAAGGCAGCGTGAGGAGCATTGCAGCCAAACTAGAGGGAAGCAGCAGCAGTCCGTCCAGCAGAATAGATATCCCACCAACTTATGCCCCGGTTTCACCAATTTTTAGCCCTGTTTTCTCCCCAGTTCTGCGTAGAATTTCATCTCACATCACACTACAACAATCTAGACCTGTCCCCACTCTGGGTCTGGCGGGTCTGAGGAGGACAGTAAGTGAGAGAACAGAGGGAGACTATGATAGACAAAGAGATTTGATTTTGGTTGGAACAGGTGAGGTAAAAGACAAAGCAAGAAAGAGCGAAAGAATGTCAAAGATTTCTACTGCCTCTCCAAAGCACAGCTCCGGTGACCACCTGCCTTTTGCAGAGGAGGGTAACCTCACCATCAAACAACGGCCACGGATGTCAGTTCTCCCTGAAGTCAAGGCTGCTCAGGAAGGCCCAGTCCAGACCCTGAACGGTCTGGAGCTCCCAGAGTTTAACTTGAAAGAGTCTGACACAGTGAAAAGGCGACACAAACCCAAAGACAAAGACTTGTCCACACCTGAGGTGCCAACAACTCCCAGCAAAGGCTACATCCACTCACAAACCAAAAACCAAAGTTTACACATACAGAGCAATGGAAGTACATGGAGCAAGGATGAACCTCAGAGAAATGTTTTCCAGAGAATAGGCTCCGTCGGAAAAGGCCTAAAGCCCCCAGTGTCATCGAAAGCCTCCAGTCCTCTAAATCAGCTTCCTGACAGCAACCCAACAACCTCCCAGAAAGGCGCACAAACAGCTATTCCTGAACTAGCCAGCGTCCAGATTCACACAGTCTCACCAAAACTGGGCGGCAGCATACACACAGAGACCAGTTTACCCAGTCCTAAACCCCCAGTGACTGTGAAGTCTAAACCTGAGAGTCCAGTGAAATCTGCTGGTGTGTCTGTGTGCAGATTCCCCCAGTCCAGCACCACCTCTACCACAGGTAACACTAGATGCAAATAAGAGTGAAACTTGCTGCGTTACTACACATTTCAATAGAATCTGAAATCTACTCATCTTGTTCCTCAGGACAAAATGTTACCGAGGTCCAGAGCGTTGCATTTACTGCTTCGTCAACCCTGGCCCCTTTGTACTCCACCTCAACACCACCGGGTCAAATAGGTAAAACAGGGACACACCAGGCGGGAGTGGCTGGTCTGGAATTACTGGCACAGAAGAGGTTGGAGCAGACGAGTACCACACTGGAGGCTGCTCTCAGAGTGGTGGAGAACAAACTGGCTCTGGGAAACAGCTTGGATGGGTAACTACTGATCTATACCTATACTTACCCGATAGAAAGGAAATTTACTAAATTTAATTTCAAATTTAAGGAAGAAAGAGTCCTAATGAAAGACAGTGACCTCAGATGTTTCTGTTCAGTCACTTTCAGACCATTCCTCTATCTAAAGCCTAGTTATTGTTTACAGGGTCTCAGTTGGGTATAAAAATGACCATTATAGGATGTAGTTCCCGTTTATTACAGCCTATTGTTATAGCATATTTGTTATTATTAAGGTTCAGCTTAGTAGCTGGTGGTATTAGCTCGTGTGGCTACTGTACATCCCATTTAAAAATCTATTTCAAGTGTCGTTGAAAAAGGCACTTAACTCCAACTTAGTTTCTCCCAGTGAGTGTTGGGCCCATCGGTGTGTGTGTTTGTGTGAGTGCGAGTCCGAATGTTTTATGAGAAGCAGTGTAAAACCATTTGGGCACCAATGGGTAGCAAAGCGCTGTATGAGTGCAGACCATTTATCATTGATGAATCATTTGAGTAATTGTGATACTGAATTTGAATCATAATGTAAAAAACCTCTTTATGTAGCTAACCAATTTTAACCTATTTTTATTTGGTTTCTTCAAAATCCCTAATGTGTCGTCACTTGGCATAAGGTGTAGTTAACGTTGTACCGTGAAAGATTTTGTTCAATCTGTCTGAAATTAGTGTTCACCAATATGTTTTCCTTACTGTTTAATCATCTGAAAATAAGACTTTTTGTGTGTAAGCAAGTCCCCTTACTCACAGGGTGCCAAGTTGTTCCATACACAAACCAACACTGACTCTAAGAGACATTGCTGAATAGAATGTAATAAAGCAAAGAGCTGCCGTGCAAATGCATTTTTTTGGTTTACTAGTAATGTGCATTTCACACCTACCGACATGCTGACATAATGCTGTCATTCTTTCTGATGACTTTGAAAGGCTGATGACAGCTGAGGCTGCAGCTGTCACAGTCTCTAATAGTATCAACACAGCTCAGTAATATTTGTACGTCAGACACAGTTTGGTGCAACAGGGGAATTAATAATTGTGTTTCACAAAAATTTCAGGAATTAGTACAGAAGACAACATTCACCAAAAGTTAGCAGTCGTGACAATAGTACAGTTACTTACAGTGAGGGAAAAATTATTTGAACCCCAGCTGATTTTGTAAGTTTGCCCACTAACAAAGAAATGATCAGTCTGTAATTTCAATGGTAGGTTTATTTGAACAGTGAGAGACAACAATGACAAAAAAATCCAGAAAAATGCCTTTCAAAAAGAGTTTTGCATTTCCATGAAGGAAATAAGTATATGATCCCCTATCTGTCAGCAAGATCTCTAGCTCCCAGGTGGATCTTATAGAGTTAACGAGCTGACATCGGCAGCCCTCTCAGCTCGTTACCTGTATAAAAGAGACCTGTCCACAGAAACAATCAATCAATCCAGATTCCAAACTCTTCACCATGGCCAAGACCAAAGAGCTTTCCAAGGATGTCAGGGACAAGATTGTGGACCTACACAAGGCTGGAATGGGCTACAAGACCATCGCCAAGCAGCTGGGTGAGAAGGTGACAACAGTTGGTGCAATTATTCGCAAATGGAAGAAACATAAATTAACTGCCAATCTCCCTCGGTCTGGAGCTCCATGCAAGATCTCACCTTGTGGAGTTTCAATGATAATGTGAACGGTGAGGAATCAGCCCAGAACTACTCGGGAGGAACTTGTCAATGATCTCAAGGCAGCTGGGACCATAGTCACCAAAAAAACAGTTGGTAACACACTACCCCGTGAAGGACTGAAATCCTGCTGTGCCCGCAAGGTCCCCCTGCTCAAGAAAGCCTATCTACAGGCCCGTTTGAAGTTTGCCACTGAACATCTGACTGATTCAGAGGAAGACTGGGTGAAAGTGTTGTGGTCATATGAGACCAAAATCGAGCTCTTTGGGATCAACTCAACTCGCCGTGTTTGGAGGAGGAGGAATGCTGCCTATAACTCCAAAAACACCGTCCCCACCGTCAAATATGGAGGTGGAAACATTATACTTTGGGGGTGTTTTTCTGCCAAGGGGACAGGACAATTGCACCACATCAAAGGGAGGATGGATGGGGCCATGTACCGTCAAATGTTTGGTGAGAACCTCCTTCCCTCAGTCAGGGCATTGAAAATGGGTCGTGGTTGGGTGTTCCAGCATGACAATGATCCAAAACACACGGCCAAGGCAACAAAAGATTGGCTCAAGAAGAAGCATATTAAGGTCATGGAGTGGCCTAGTCAGTCTCCAGACCTTAATCCCATAGAAAATCTGTGGAGGGAGCTGAAGGTTCGAGTTGCCAACATCAGCCACGAAACATTAATGACTTGGAGAGGATCTGCAAAGAGGAGTGGGCCAAAATCCCCCCTGAGATGTGTGCAAACCTTGTGGCCAACTACAAGAAACGGCTGACCTCTGTGATTGCCAACAAAGGTTTTGCCACCAAGTACTAAAGCACGTTTTTCAAAGGGATCAAATACTTATTTCCTTCATGGAAATGCAAATTAATACAAGTTGTAATTTAGTGGAATTATAATTCAAATAAAATTTACACCAAGAACTTCTTTTTGGACGTCAACACAAGTACTCGATAATTGGAACTAGTTAGATCACCTTGACTAACCATACACGGCTGTATGAACAGTGTTATACAGTAACATTCTCCGTTCTGTTCCTTAGTGGGAGCCACACAGTGAAGGCAGCAGGAAATATTCTGGATGACATTGGCAACATGTTTGATGACCTGGCTGACCAGCTGGACGCCATGTTGGAGTGACTTCCCAGCACACCGTGAACAGAGACCCAAACGCCAGGAAGCAGGAGTTCGCCCTTTAATGCTGACTAAAAGAACTTGACAGGAATCAATAACTGCACAGTTCAGGATTTCCTGCACAACTTTTCTTCCATTTGCCCAGTTTTTCGATGCGAGCACTTCGCCTTAGGATGTACACCTGGGAAAGTTATTGGAGCACAATGAAACTGCAGATACGAGATCAGCTCCCCGATGTCTGCGTGTGTGTTCAATGTATTATCACTAAAGGGAATGAGGGCCTGTTTTATTCTTGTTACCTGTAAATATATAAACCCATCTACATGTATGGTGGCACTGTGTATGTAAGTAGTCAGATTTCTTTATCTTGAGTATATTTATTCTTTTATATGTTTGAACTTAATGACTGAATTATGTCTAAAGCATTCTAGTGTATAATTAGCATAATGGTGTTTTATAAATTGGGCTGCTTATTGTTTTACATGAGAAAAATATTGTTTATTGTGTTAAAAGCAGCATATTCCACATGTATGTATTAGATTTCATTTTACATGTTTTACCAAAGTAGTATCTTCGTCAGCAGGAACAGTGAGAGGTTTCTGTCAGCATCAGGCCGCCTCCCACTAAAAGCTTGGAAGGTTTTACAGATCACCTCAGGGGGCAGTGAATCTAATGTAGCTGACGCATAGTTACGAAGCATTTCAAATCAGGTTAAACTTGTGAAAGAATATTGTTATTATTTAAAAGTCTAACTTTGGAGCAGTAATTCCCTAAACAATTCTTAAATGGTTTATTGATTTTTAAAATAATCACAAAATAAAAAGAAACTATACAAAATATATTACTATCGCATTGGAACTTGGAGTACTTGGTGAAGAGTTATAAAGGAAACAGCAAATATTACAAATGTCACTATAGCTGTATGTTTTAAAGCTTTGTTTGAATACTTGTTGGTGCCCCTCAGAGCAGAGATTTGTCAGGCACTTTGTTCAGGATCATTTTTAAATTTGTTGAAGCCAGACAATGTAAAAGGCCAATGAACTTTTTTTTTACTATATCCAAACTTCACAAAGTTTACTCCTTTACTTTTTTAATGCACCTTATAATGTTCACCGCATAGAAAGATGCTTTTATTTTGGATTTCTGTGACTCAGCTGTCATTGACATTTTCCTATACACTAACAAGCTTACACTTGCTATAAGGCTGAATGTGAGACACTATCATTCAGTGAGGGCAGCTAAGAAAGGCCCATAAATTCAGCCACATTTAACCGTAAAAAATCAGGAAGATGGCCGGTTGTTATGGTCTTGAACTGCTTGGCTTGAGTTCAGAACTGTTGGTTCCTCTAATCAGTTTTATTAGATGACATTCTTTCATTAATACTTGCACTGATTTCTGTATCATCTTAGGAATCATTGAAAGAGAATTTGTACTGAGGAAGTGTGATTGTTTAAGTGTGTTCACATAGAAAGCATATTTTGAGAGTAGTATGTTTATTAGTGACGTGTCACTTCACTGCCATTTAATAATTTTATAACATAAACATACTGTTGCCTCTTTTAGAGGTTGTGTTTTTGTCAAATGAATGTTTCCTAGAGTGTTTCATCACAAAACTGAATTTTTGCATTTGATTTTAACATTTCTATTTGTCAGTGTTCCTGAGTACATCAGAGTACTATTTACTTCCAGGTGACACTAGGACCAACAGGTGCAGCTTTAAATTCCAGACATTTGAGCTGAATCGACACAACTTACTAAGGATCTTCACCTCTCAACTCAGTCACAATAAACTCTCTTCTGAAATTATTTATTGGTCTATGTACAAATCTAAAAGCAACATGAAAAAATAATTTCAGTGAATCATACATCATGCAGACAGAAACTCCGGATGAACAGGTCGATAACTGGATAAACATAGAGGGCTGTTTCCACAACAACCAGAGCTGTCAATCTAAAAACGACACAGTCCCTTCAGCTGCAGGACAGTGTTCAAACGCTGCTCCAGCAGGAAAACAGATTGTCATGGAATGGGTGTGTTGGCAGTACGGACTCAGCACGTTTCATTCACTAACTTAAGGAAAGCAGAATCTTAGCTCAATCATTTTTCCCTGTGCCCCCCCTTTTTAGGAGAAACTGTACATTATTCCTCCTTGTCTAAACATTCTTAATATATTAACATTCATTGCTGCGTGTAATATAAGTGGCAGAACCCTAATTATATAAAAACAAAAAAATCATCAAATAATACTGTTAAACGGGGGTTCAGATGTTCAAAATGAACATCTGTCTGTAGTATTCAGTGTGACACTAAAAGAAACAAATTCAAACACCAGACATAGTACTGAGGCTGATTATTTGTGGGGATTCTCCACTGGAGGACGGCACAGACAAGTGCGGACGAGACAGAAGTGACGGTTTATAAGTTGCTGAACAGTTCGTTCCTCTTGCTCCAGTCCATGGATGGGGCTTTTTTGGCGGCTCGTTTCTTATGGGCTCTTTCCCTGGCCTGGGCCAGTGACATACCAAGATCTAGGCCCTGTGCAGGGGTCGGGTCCGTGGCCCTCACAACCTGGAGTCGCACACACAGACACAAACACACACATTGTTTCACACACATATTCTATACATTTCAACAACAATTTAATTTTTTCTCTTGAAAAAGAATCAGGCATTGTTAGTCTTATATATAGATACACTGATCATGCATCATCACTTTACTCAGTCCTGTGAGGCACATTCTACCACGATGAATGGCAGTGTGAATCATCTCCAATCTTTGCAATTATCGGAATTCAGTTGTCTCTGATCTACACCACCAGACACAAACTGGTGTATGTGCACATGAAACATCATTAAACTCTGCTTAACTAGTCACTTGCAACAATTGTCTTTCGACTCTCCATGCAGGTGCTAAAAAATGTCTTGATTAAATGTTTTGAAATAAAAAAAAAACATGTCAATGTGGTTTTAATTGTTCTTGCACAACAAAAAAGTCTACGGCACAGACAAACTAGCTAACCCAGGCTGCAGACTGACAAACTTGAACAAGGGTAACCCACTGATGGTTTTAGTGTCTGTTTGGCGGCTGTTACAAAGACCGACGCTTTACAAATGTGTGATCGTGCACGGCTCCCACAGCTCATTTGTTATTGGCTATTCTGTATTTAGCGTGTCTCTTTACCTGTGGAGGCGGGGAGCTGCTTGTCGCTGTAGGCAGGGAGCCGTTGGAGGAGGAACTGGAGGACGTGGAGCTCACCGACACTTTAGCCTTCCTCTCTGCTGGCGCCTGTTAAACACAACAACACAACAGTATTAGTACTGAATGAGATTAAAGTGACACTTATTTAAGCACTTATTTAAACTATTTCTTTGGTTTCTCCACAGTGTGTTCTGCAGATTGACTGTTTCCTAGTCACTTTTAAGGAACTCAAATTCAACTTTATTCACCCCCGTGCACTGAGGTGGAGGCTAAACTGTTTGATGTGTTCCTTAAAATCCACCTGCATGGACAGCCCCACTGACTGATTTGGGTGATATGGGTGATTGTCCAGCAGGGGTCATCAGCCACCTTTAGTCAGAAAGCTGCGCCTGCGCTCCTCCTCTCATCACTCAGTTATTAAAGCTGAGGCTTAGTGTCAACACTAATCTGTGTGCAGGATGAGAAACTGGGTCAAACATTAACGCACATGCACACACACACACAGCTACACTGTGAGCCGTCAACTGCATTAGATGACTCACTGTGACTAATTTCACTTATGGATCAAATTGGCATCAAACTCTTAAGCAGCTGCTTTTCTAAAAATAACATCAGGTCTAGGTAAGTGGCTTTGGACAAATACAACAACCAGATCCTTCCGGTGCTGCTCCTGCTGTTGTTGAAACTTTTAAATGCAAATACTAAACCACAGCCATGCAACACTCTGCTTTCACTAAGGCCACTGAAAACCCATTGAGGACATGGACTCTGTTTGTTCAGGAGTGTTTGACCTGACCTGCTATTCTGCTTCAATGGGAGATAAAACAGACACAGTTGAGGTGGAGGATCAGTCACGTCTCCATGCTGAGTGCGTTATGTAACCGCTGGTGAATGAGAGATTGTTTGTGGTGCATGTGCGAGAATGTGAGCAGCTCTCGTTAGTCGCCGCATTAACATAATCCCCAACTTTAGAGTTAAAGCCAGTCAATCCCATCATCCTCCAGGACACAACACTGAGAGAGCGGGGGAAACACACACTGCCGAGCTCCTGTTGCTATGGTGAAGGGTCAGCCACAATGTCACGAGAGGGGCCAATCCACTTTTCCCATGTTGTCAGTGTGTGTGTGTGTGTGTGTGTGTGTGTGGATAGAAGGGGGGTGTTTACTTTTGATAACGTGGCTGTGCCTGTAGAACGTCACAAAAACACATGGAGTTCACGGTGGCAGCTAGTTAAAGGGCTATTCCACAGTGAAACTGATTTCTAATGTATCTGTGGTCCTAGTCTGAGAAAGTAACTGTGATGGCATCGTAGTGATGTCATCAATGTCGTGAGCTTCAAAATACAGACTCTGAGAGTCAGACTCATTGGTATTTACATACAGTAGCAGCAAGAATCCAACAAAATGTTGCGTTGTGTTAAATGGAAATGAAATGTAAGCATACGACAGCCTGTGCTGCTTCAATCCTACTAAACAACAGCTCAGAATTCAAGTGACGTCACTGCTTGTCCACAAGGAATGAACAACATCACTGTCTCTATCTTTTACCATTTCTCTGAAGTTCTCAGGTATTTAGCTACTTTGGTGTCACAAAATCCAGGTTACAAACTTCTGGCAGAAATTAAAAAATAAGCTGAAAAGCTGAAACGGAGGGGTTTGACAGATTTATTTTTTGCATGGTTGAGTTTTAATTCGCGTTTGTGGATGCAGTTTTTACTGATATTAAATTATTTTACGTCATGAAATCCCCCCAAAAATCTTTCCATTTGAACAAACTTTATTTTCAAATTGTTGAACACAATTTTCTGGGTAGTGAACTTTCTCTTTGGTACTTTTTAAAACTCCATCCTGATCCACCAGGCACATCTTTGTTCCAAACTTTTCCAGTCTTTTGTTGCCCATGCCCAACCTTTTTGAAAAACCATCAAAATAAAATATATACATATATTTTTTATTTGTGCTTTCAAAAGAACATAAAAATTTCTCTGATTCATTATTTGATATTTGTCTTTGGACTATTTAAAATTAAAAAAGCCATCCAAAGATTTGAAAATCATTGCATATCTTTGTATTTGCATTTGAGAAATCGAGTCTGGCGTTTCCGTTAAGCACTTTGATTTTTCTTGATTTGAATTGTGTCATATAAATAATTTTGGCTTGCAAAATTATGTTTTAAACTAACAAAAAGACCCTTGATAAGTTAGAGATATGAAGAGGTTGTCTGCTCTAATGTAACGCGGCACATTTTACTAAACAATACAGAGATTTTTTTCAAACTGAATTCGGCAGATTTTTAGACAATAAAGTAAGACAAATAACTCAAAGCCTCTGTATCTGTCAAAATGAGTCCAGCTTGTTGTACGTGGTGTTAGAGATTATGCCACAGAGTGAACAACAAGCACATGAAGACAGCCAGGATGCTTCTTTCAACACTGTCCAGAACTGCTAATCTGCTAGGAATGTCCAGAGAGGATCAGCAGGGCATTTCCAGATCACTCTCTATGTGTTTTTGTGTGTGTGTGCATGTGTGTGTTCGGTGTTTCTCACCTCTTCACTTGATGCACTCTCTGGTAATGGTTCGGGAAGAGGTCCTAAGCAGGAAAAGAGAAAGTAGGCCTTTTAAAAGAGATCGTAGCATTTTGAGGCTGCATCTCTTATTTACACCAGACACACTACACTCGGAATGTTTTGCTGTGGCTTGTGGACTCAAGTGTTACCTCACATCCTGGACAAAGCCCTAACACCACGGCTCCAACCCATACTGGGCCAAAGGACGACTGCAATGTTGCTACTTTTTGGAAACTTTACTTAGGCAAAGAAACATACATAAAGTTTCAACCAATTCCAACATTAGGTTAAAAGAAGCTCAGTAGTTTGATGGACGGTGAACGGTGGACAGTGTTTGGTGAGCACCTTGCGTGGTAGCTGCCGTCATCGATGTGTGTGAGTGTGGGTGAATGAGAAGAAACATTGTAAAGAACTTTAGAAATGATATATACATTTAGCGTTTAGCTTCAGAATTTGTGCAGTTTTAGTGGGTTCAGGTAGGACTTTTAGAAGGAGATAAAGACTTCTATATAAAAAATTATTTGATTATAGTTTGCTCTCTAACAAAAACTCAAACCTGTGAACTGATGATTACTAATTATTTGATTTGTAGGACCAAAAATTTCAGTCTTGGCTCTCCGCTGACCCATTGCGCATTAGGGGTCTGGTCTGAAGCAGTCTGCACACCTGGACACTAAAACAATCTCTAAAATGTTGCCCGAGCAATGTTTTAACACATCTGAATACACGCTGGAATTGGACATGATGCTTATGCTATTGTGACACAATAAGCATCATGAATTTGGTTTGAGTTATTATTTCATAATGTGATATGAAATAAACTGCAATTGCTTTCATTACATTCAGACTCAAACAATGTAGAACATGATCATGTTCGATTATGGTCACAGATTCAATTTCCTGCAGCAAATGGGTGTGAGAGTCAAGCGACATAACACACAAATGGTTGAGCAGCCAAATATTAGCTGACTGCCTTCTTCTGCTGCCTCCATCCAACCACTTTAAGCAAGCGAGTGTCACCATCATTAACACGTTCAATTCATGATGACTTTACTTGAGTCTGAGTTATGTTGTAAATGCTGATTCTTTCTGCATGTATGTAGGTGTCGTATCGGTGGTGTGTACCTCTGACATGCTCCTCAGTGGGCACAACATTGCACCTCTTGAAAAAAGCCTCAGCCTCAGCGTCAACCACCAACAGTCTGGTCTCACTCCCTCCGGTCTTGATGGCAGCAACCACCTCAGAATGCTGCATCCCAACCACTGACACGCCGTTCACCTGATGCAGGAGAGCAAATTACTTCCTATTTATTAGTTGTTAACATGCGGTGGGATTATTCATATTAGCATTAGTAATATTTGGACTGTCAAGATTGTTTCTTTGGACAACAGGCAACAGGTTTGACTGCCAGTTGTCTGTAACAGTTGCTCCAGCAGCTGTCACAGCTGAGCCCTGCAGTATTTATACTATAACATCAGAATCTACACACGGGAGTGTCTGCTGGTGACGGCCTGGGCAACTTTATCACTTCTTTAAGTGAACAGGAGAAAATACATTCCTTCAGTTCAAGATCTGAGTGAAGTCTCCATTCTAACAAAGCCTGTCCTCTCAGCCTCCTTATGTAATGGTGTCGATCACAGAACATGAATGATATGATCCCTGCTGACTGTTCACACAGTTGGTGGGGGCAGTGTTATCAGGATATTTAAAGATAAGAGAGATACACACAGTGAATGGTGGGACACATGATGCCTCTGTGACAGCAGCAGATAGCAGTGACGGACAGTGTTTCTTAATACTGTTATTACTGGGTGTGTTATACAAACTTACTCCTAGAGTTGGAACTAATCAAGCATTCAGGGAGATAACAAACTAAGGAATGTCCGTAGGAGCAGGAGCTGAGGCAGGAATACTGTCAGAAAAACCTCCATATCACCAGCTCCCACACTGGCTGTGGAAGGCAGCAGGTGGTACAGAACATTGTGCCATGTTCCATCCTGATCCAAACATTCTCAGAATACTTCAGCCTGTCCTGTTTAGAGCCTCTGTCTAATGGGAGTAGTGTACAGGCAGGTGTGGTATGACTCCTCCTCCTCCACCCTGAAGCATGTGAGGAGTCCTGCAGACTGCAGGAGCAGCCAGTAACACAGCACACAGACACACTAAGTGAATTAACTCTGACCCTACCATGTTCAACATGGCCAGAAGGCCCTCACACACACACACACACACACACACACACACACACACACATGCAGGCACACACATGCATGCACACACACACGCATGCACGCACACACATAATTGGGAAAATATGTAAATGTGGTTGTGAGCGCACATGACCAGATGAATGTGTCTCGTGTACCTGAACGATCTTGTCCTGCGGCCTGAGCCCTGATCTCTGTGCCGGAGAGTCCTCGTCCACAGCTGTAATGAACTGGCCCGGTCTGGACTTCTCACTGTGCAGGTTGAACCCATAGCCATTAGGTGCCTTCTTCAGGTTGCAGAGACGAGGCCGCAGCCCTGCCCTGTCCTCCTGCACAAACAGGACAAAAAAAACATTACGATTCATTCAAGTGGACACTGCTTGACTGATGGAGCTCTTTGTCTTGTCTTTCAGATCACTATTCACTCTGCTCCAAATGCAAAAAACATTTTTTGTTCGTCTTAGTTGCCACATTATATACATTTCTATATGATTTGTAGAAAATTATTCTGATTTAAGTCGATAAGTCAATATTCTTTACTTTGACCCTTTCTTTGAATTAAAGGAGCGTGTTGTTATCATCTGCCATGTTTTCCTTTTTAAATAATAAAACGCATTCCATTCATAATTTTCACACTTTCCTGATTCAGGTTACTGACCTAAATCATAAGTGTTGAATCTTTTTTGTTGTGCAATCATTTTCATGATATTACTGAATTAATATTATTATTTTTTAAATGTAACAGTAATGATAACACTTTGTACCTGATGTCAATTACTTCTTCTGTATTGGGGTATTAAACTAATATATATTTAGCTTTGCATTTTACACCACGTTCTTTAGGGCATAACTACGGCACCCAGCTATTTACTCATATTGTACCTTATCTGTAAATAACACTGCTCTATAGTTTGATGCTAACTACATTATAATGGCTCTGAACTATGGTGGACCCTCGGGACAAAGCACAGACAAAAAGGAAACATGCTGCAAATAAGAAAACACAAACAAATCAGAAATGCATCAAATGAAAAACTTAATTCAAAGTGCTCCGTGTCACTAGGGGCAGTGATGAGTTACGCACCAACCAGCGTTCTTGGTGCAGAGTTTAAGCCAAGCTCAGAGCTGATTAAAAATTCATCCTGTAATGCTACTGTACCACGTTATCAAGTTTTAATATTTTTATATGTGATCCGTTGTCCAAATCGCTTCTAATTATACATTATGATCGGCCATCCGTCTGAGAACCGTTTATTCAGATGAGACTGCATCTCAGTAAACTGTGCTAGTTTTACCACCAATATCTTAATGTATGTTATCATTGACTTTGGGAGACAAAAAGCATTTTGAAATATGTTGCTGCCAGTTTAAAGGAGATTTTACATAGTTTATTGGATGCTGCAAATTACCTTGGATTCACACAAATTCAATATAGAAATACAACATTTGTTTTTGCAACACCTATTAACAATTTAACAATTATTTTGTCACTATGGATCAACTACTGTACAGTTGTGTTTCAGTGTGATCATCAGGACTGAGCTAAGCTGCTGTTGCCCCAAATTGTTAATAGTTCTACCGTCCTCGGACTCCGAGTTCACGTGATAAACCAAAAAAAAAAAAAATTGTCTGAAAATAAAAATATAGCAACAGCTTGGTCTCATCCACCTTTTTGTGCAGCAGCAGTCACTCATAAGGTTCATAAAGCTACAGTAAGATCACAACATCACACAAAAATGTGCATTGCTTGGTTCTGGTAGGATTTGATGGCTAGATCGATTTAATGACGTCATTTGTTTGGTGAGTTGAAGGAGAGCTCAGCTCTGTCTGGATGGTGTTTGCACATCGTTATATTTAATGACATCAGATTTTATCTCATAAAATGAATTATAACATATATCAAAATGCATCCTACAGCGAGGCCTGCATTAAACTCACACACGGCTTACTGACCATAATCGTCTCAGCTCTCGGGCTGCCAATTGCTGAGATGACAGCCGGTTCTTACGTCACGGAAAACTTTGAAATAAAGTTCCATATAGCCATATATATTGGATAAATTGCTGACATATTCTAAATCTAAATGGTTATTTTCTCATCTGAAAAATGACAAAATATATAATGTGACTTAATATCAGTTGTAGGATGTAATTTATAGCAGCTTTGAGCCTAAACTTCCTGCTTCAACAGGCACTGGGAGTTTCTCAGTACAAAGTTCACAGAATAAAGGTTGTACCTGCTACCTTTTCATTTTGGCAGTGGAAATGCTTTTTATCTTCATTAAAAATTGTTCATTACCCATTTGAACATTGTAGGCGGTGCTTTGGTTATCACAGCTGAATGATGATGGCGATCTTCCTTAAAAACTCAGACCAAATTCGATTTGTTTTTATTTTAAATACGTTTTTCTCTAAAGCTTCTGTTTTAAAAAGTGTAAAGTAAAACATATCCAAATTCATTCTTTTCCAGTGTTACAAACTTGGACATAACATGTCATAATGTGGTGATGTACAAGTTACCTGTGTACCTTGTCTCTCCCCGTGTGTGTGTGAATGTGTGTGACGTATGGGGCAATATTAAAGCGGTTAAGTGTGTTGATTGGCCGGCATCTTTACTGGATGCTGTTCTGGGAGCGGTTTGTTTGCAGTCTCCACCTGAAGGGTTTTAAATCCAGTGTTTCCCAGTGTCCCACCGCCAAGAGATGAGGCAGTACTAAATTCTTGGTTACAAAGAGATTAATCTGTTTTTACAGACAACAGGTGGCAGAACTAGCACGGAGATCAGTCTGATAACCCCATTTGTCAGACCCGCTCATTAGCCTACCCACCAGCTGTGGCTGCCCACTGCTCCCCCCGGAGGAATGGGTCAAATGCAGAGCTGAAATTTCACTGTAACATGAATGTGCAAATGTATATGTGCTCGAAGTGACAAATAAAGGTTCTTCTTGTTCTGATTAGCAGCGCGTGTCCTTTTTGTTTGTGATTTTATATTTCTGCATGCTTGTCCCTAGGGGCCACCGTACTGAACACAGTCAATAAAGTTCAATCTAATCTAATAGCCAATAGGAAGTCATACATTGGAATTAGTAATAAAGTGATGCAAAGTCAAATTCATGACATTTATCATTTCACATTTGAAGTCACATTTTGAAGGATAAATGTAAAAAAAAAAATTTTTATTTTGAAACAATAAATTTAACAATAAATATTTTTTAGGACTTCTAACATGTTTTGGCATTGCTTCCATAAATACCCGTTAAGTGCGCTTATTGTGGTACTTTACAATATTTCTAGTGGCTAATGTTTGCTTTAAAACATTGAACAGTCTGCTCTGGGCCACGGTTGCTCACAATTCGTCAGATAATGTGAGAATAAAAACTACATAATGACTGAAATAAGCTGAATAACAGCCTGGCAATTTCAGACAGTGTCAGAAAGTTTAGTGAATTTAAACTCAAAATTCCCCAAATGTTGTTTACATCAATTTGAGAATCCACATGAATTCATTCAATTCAATCATTACATTACAACTACATCACGTACATTCAATATTTACATAGCATATCAAAGGTGCTTGTTTGAAAAATGACATGGCCTGATGGCCACTTCATGACCGCACGGAGGCAGGAAAGTCTTCACTCACGGCTAAACTCTTAAACTAACTGCATGCAACATTAGCATTTATAGCAGAGGCTAATATGAAGTGTCTAATCCCAACTGAATTCATTTATTTAACCTTTAAACATTGTGGTCACACGTGCATCATGTGCTGTACTGATATCATGAACTACATTTCTATTAGAGGCCTCTAACATCTTGTTCAAGACCTGTTGTTTGCTAGTGGGAAAGCTGCTACAAAAAGTCTTTTAAACACAAAGTTAATGATCAATCTCCTGCCTGTGGACATTTAAAATATTCAGCTAAGACATGGATGGAATATGTGCTTAGTAAACACTCTGAGAAACCTCCTCTAAGGCATGTAATATGAATAATTACTTTTGACCAAGGTAATAATGACAATAATACAATGCCATAGTTATAATAATATTTGATAGAGAATCTACTTAACGTCTCTTGGTCTTGACTAAAAACATTCAAACATTCGATACACTACGTCATACAGTATATATGACACAACATTTATATAATATTAGGCTGTCACTTTAACATTTTTTACAGCTTTTACTTTTACAACTAACACGTGCGGGAGAAAGAAGAGTGAACACCTAAACCTTGAATAAAGAGTCCTCCACCCACTTGTTGCACTTTTTGCCTGATAAAAGCCCAGCTAACTATCCATCCATCAGCGGCTCTCTGTAAATGATTCTCTGCCTAGCAAGTGATACTTTAAGATCAACCACTGCAACATCAGCATTAACTCAACACACACAGCAGATTATGCATCGGTTCAGGGGTTTATACGAAATCTGGAGGGTTGATGATTGCTGAAACATCATGAATCACAACGAACTTGGGAGGACCTTAAGTTGAATATTTGGATAGGAGAAAACCTTTGAGACAAAGTCCACATAACCAATGGCTGTTAATAAAGATAATGGGTATGATATAACTGGTGAGGTGCAAAGTACACCACTGGAACAATGTATCATCTCACAAGCTGGAGCTCATCCTGTGCTTGTTTCTTCACAAGGGAATTTACTGTTTACATACCTTAAACATCTAGAGATATGAAGACGATCTGCAGAGCAAGGCCGTAGTCAGTGATGGTATAATCCATCAGGTAATGGATGGTGTTTAATGTGTAGAAGCCCTTTAGCTTTTTGGGCTGGCCTCCTGTCAGGCAACAATCCATGAAAGTACAGCATACTTGTAGTGTTGAACCTGACTCTGCAATTCCTCTTCAGTCTATGGAGTTAGAGTCTCTCAGATGCACCTAATACAACAGCATGATTTAGAAGTAAAAGTACATGAAACCTTTTCATTTACAGCAACCCAACTTTTCTAGAAACAGGGTTTCTGTTTTGCCTCTGGTTCTTTTTGCTGAAGTTGAAGTTTTGTAGTGCTCAAAAAACAGACAAAAAGATAAACACACAAAAAAGCATAGAGTGTGGAAAAGACAATGAAACTAAATTATTAGCTGTCAAGCTCAAAGGAAGCAACACAGCCACCGTTTAATAAAAAAGTAAAGAAGCCTTTTAGGTTAGCTGTTAATTATTAATAATAATTACTAAAGTGAGTGCACGTATTGAGCAATGCACACAATGTAGTGATTTAAGAGTTTTTGTCTTGTTCTGAAAAAGAAACCTGCTTCCACAGCAGCTGTTTCAAAACACATACATGCATTTAAATGAGATTTGACACTTTACGGGTTTCATTTTTTTACCTGTCGCTTTCACTGCATGCACAGGAAAACCACAGACTCAGCAGAGGCACATGCAGCAAAACTGTGTGCAGTGAAACTAAGTGCTGACTGAAGACACTACTGGGTAAAGTCCAGCAAAAAGCCTATTGAACAAGCTGGCACTGATAGAGTTTTTCAGTGTTAAAGGTAAACCCTTCACTTTGATAGGATGGAACTTTTTGTCATATCCCACTCGGCTGATGGAAAGACTTAGGCATTCACACAAATATTTGTTCTGTTTGGAAAAAGCAGGAGTGTGCGGTTGTTGAGTGTTTGTTGTGTCACACACCAGTGAAACAATGAAACATGATCCCAGCAGTACAGTTAGAAGAACTGATTTGTGTATATAGTATATCAGCACACAGCAAATACACGGGAGGGTGACAGCTCCACAATCCTGCATCATTTTCCCAGAGTCTGCGTGGTTGGTGGTCCCTGCTTCCCCAGCATTTCCCCATTCAGATAAACTTAAAAAAGAGCTGCGTGTCATTATCCAGTGAAAAACACATTACTGCTCTTTACATCAGTAGTTCAATGGCAATTGGTCTGTGACTGAGTTATGCCTTTACCTGCAGCCTGTATATCTGCTCATCCTCTTCAATGTGTGTCACAGTTCCCTGCAGACTATGTAGAACATATATATTTTGATCTTAGACATGTATTATTTACCTACATACATATACTGTATATTTAAACAATGACACATGAAGGAAGACACCGCTTCTTATAATGCACTCAACCACTTCGATCTCAATAATACTGAGTACAATTAGCTACAGTACCGTACTCGTTTCCACTTTAAGGGCAAATAAATCAATTAAAAGCAAACAAAAAAAGCTATCCTGTAAGGTTCATTGGCCACAGTCCTGACCTTAGGACAGTGTTTGTTTGAGAAGAGGAAACTTTCCCTTGCAGGTACCAAGAAGATGCATCTGATACACACTATTTTATAACTGTTTTTAGAGAAATATCAATAGACTTTTTTGAACTAGTTCTACTCTTTAAAAAACCCTTCAGGCTGCTCTGAATCGAGCTATAACTTATACAGCTACTGCTGTTCTCCCACAAATATCAATATTTTAATGCTGCCATCGCTTGTAATCTTTAACCCTACCTCCACAGGGAGGTCAGAGGTCACACTCTGCTGCAACATGTGCAAGGCTGCAGGCTCAGTGGATGACATTCAGATTTCACATGTGACTTCTGATCTTTCACAAACACCCAGAGTGAATACAGGACTAGTTTTAGCGTGTTGGTACCAGAAGCAGCAGGTGGTTGTAAACATTCTCAAAGGTTGCTAAATATCAAAGGTTAATGGTTTTACAGCTCACTGCAGTTAAACATCACATCCTGGGCTTCATCGTTATAACTCATAATGAGGACTGATTGAATGGGAAGACCTTGAACTTTGGGTAAAACACAGACACTGAAGATTTTATCTCTGGGCACGATTCTACTCTTAATAAAGTGGCTAAGGGGTGTAACATAATTGTCCCATGGATAGACATTTCTGTAGAGCCACCATTGGACAGAGTAGTGCTTTATCTGCGTTCTGCGCATGGTGTTACACTCAAACACCAGCGATCCGAAATCATCCACTAGGAAGGAGTCCAACGATTGCTTCGATGCAATCCACAGTACACAGCTGAGCGCAAAAAATATGATGCTTACACAAAAACTAACTGTGCTTACCTGATTACGATTTAGCTTTATGTTTTTTGCCTAAGGAAGTTATTATTAAACACGGTTCACACAAACTACATAAAACTGTCACATCTTGCAGCATTATGGCTATCATTAACTGCCTGACTTAAGAACAAACAGTGTTGATTCAGCTCTAGAGCAACTGAGATGTGGACAGGAAGTGGTTTCCTTTCAGGTTCCACCCTGACAGCAAACAACTCATCTGCCAGCATAGAAACCTTGTGTTTGTCTGTGTGTGCTCTTCAAGACTTTAGAATACATACACTCGGTGTTCACACAGGCCTCTAACATGGGTTCTTTCACTACATTTACATGTTTTAGCCACATAGCTGGGTCTCATATTAAGGCTGTATTACAGTAAATAGAAGAGAGAGTTGATGGGGTGTGGGCGACTGTGTGTTATATTATCCTCATTACAAAATCCTCTGACTAAAGTTTCTAAAAGTCATTATTCCACTAAATGTCTGCCAAAACCAGCTTTGGCTTGCCAATAACGGGCAGCCAAATTGACATTCCTTTCCAGCATGTCGGGGCTCAGGCATAAGCTGTAGAGCGCAGACATTCAGAAGCTTAGTTTAGCACGGTTAGTACCAAAAGGAGTTCAGGCTGACTGTTACAGTGGTAATGGAAGCTATCTTAGGAAAGCCTATGCTGGAATAACATGCTGTACAGACATTTTACAGAGAGGACAGCAGGACAAATTAAGGCCTGTTATTATATTGACATGTTTCCTTATAACATTTGGATAGTGGCCTAAATATGTTTCCTTCTGTAATCTAACAGTACACATTCCTGCTGGATTAACAGAAAAAGATATTTCTGCTGTTTGTCTTTCTGACAATAATAAAACCATGTCATCATATCTTTCCAGAGTTGTGAAACTCTGTAAGTGTGACAAACCTCTGTTCTGTAAAAAATAAAGCGGGGAAAATGATCTAACATTTCAATAAAAAAAAACATCACAAAGCAAGGAGGAGATGCTTCAGTGAGTCTAAAGTCATTTGTTGGTTTAAATGTCTCACACTGTTGCTGCTTTATGCTTTTTATTTTTTATACTTTTTTGACATTAACTCTATAGCTCATAATCTACAAAACTGCATGTTTGAGTAATGTTGCTACTTGATGCAGTATCAAAGTTTTACACACACACCCAGTTGACCACCACTGCGAATATAATCAAATTCTATGGGAAACACTGCAGTATGTAGCACCAAGCCATTAATTATTTATTTTTATTTCATTTATTCATTTTCAGTAGCTAATAACAATGTTGTATTTTGAAAAAGTACTGTTTTGGTAAATTTAAAACTATTAATACATACACATCACAGGGACTACTAGAAACATCATCTCGGTATGATTGTATGCATCAAAGGGTATAATAGCATTAAGTTAGAGAAGGCCCAAAGTATTAAGACATACATTGTTTATAGAGAGATAGCATAAAACCCTTATATTATTATTTATAGGCCATAACACCCATCGCTAAACGTAACCGGAAAAGATGGGACATCTCGTTGCCCCTTTATGCTAAAAAGCCAAAGTATTTAGTATCTGTGTGATAATTTCTAATAAGCAATTAAGGAAACAAAAAAGCTAATTATATGGTGGCCCACGTGAAGAACCACGTGCCGCTGAAGGCATTGCCATGAGGATAACCTCAATGATGTTGATTCCTGAACATTTCGTAGCCTTTTTTTCTGCATCACCCGGTTAACCTTTAGCCACGTGAACATCGGTAATTATGATAATTATTATCTCTGGTCTCAACCCTCCTCTTCAACAGATCCTTTCCCTTTCCCGTAAGTCAGAATGAAAGGTCATTTGCCAGATGCATTTGCAGCAGTAGCATGTAAATGTATAGTTGTAATGCTAATGTATTGTACATACAGTGCATTAATAAAAAAAGGATTTCCTTGTGTCATCCTCTGGCCACCAACGCACACTGTCTCATCTGAACAAAGAACAATTTGCCCTCATGTCTATTTGAAGAAAATATGTAGGTATGACCACTTACATATTGGACATCTCTAACCATAAGAGCCAATGACAACGTTTCCCCTCCACTGCAGTGATGTTCTTAAATCACTGTTTTTGTGTAAGAAATCAAATATTCAAATTTATTCCGTTTATTCTGAATAAATCAGATTGTTATCGACAAGAGCAAAAACCAGTCTGTGTGGGCTATTTTCATAAAAAAATAAATTATTAATAATTAGTGTCAGGACATAACATTTGTTAGTGATTCTGAGGATGTTTTTACAAAAAATAGAAAAATCTATATATCTGTAATAGGAACGTCATGAAAACCTGTCAAAGTGGACAACAAAATTCGAAAAACAGGACGCCACTCGTTTTCTATGGTAGCAATGGTACAGATATTAAGACTGGAGAATGTGATCTCTATGCTGCTGACAAAGGAATATAATTACCCCACAACTGCTGTCTGACGTTCTTTGAGCTAACATTTAACATGATAACTGAGATCTCTTTTACTGCATCAGCATGAGGAAGTGGATGTTAAGCTGTAAAGACAGGTGTCAAATAGACAAACACACACTGAGCCATGCAAGGAAAATATTACAATTTATTTTCCATTAACGGTAATACCATTTTCATCACTCAAAGAATCCACCCCTTTTTGCCACGCTATTGAAATCGGCACTGATAATCATGATATGTAACTGGTACTGACTCCCACATTTCTGGTCTTGTGACCTGCCTGTAATAATAAGCAAAATGTTGTTCGTCTTGTAACAGTATTTGGAATTTCAATATTTACCAAGATCCTACAGTTTACTTTTGTACTGTATCCTTGGTGGTTCAGGCATCATTCATGTGCAGTGCAATTGTTAGGATGCAAATAATATGGAAAAAGCAGTGCAAGAGGTTGGATTGTCCCTGCAAATAGTGTTTTGCACACCAAGCTTTGTCTCAGACAGGTCTGAATAGGCATTTTTGGACCAAGCACATTTAGTGACTCAGTAATTGGGTCTACACAGATCAACACATCTTGAGGAGCTTTTTTCCATTTACACCACTAGCACTAACACTATAGTGACAGAACCTGGACAAATTGACCACATCTACTAAATCTAAATACCGTAAATTCTGGACTATAGAGCGCACCTAAATTTAAGCCACACCCGCTAAAATTTAAAAGAAATATATATTTTGTCACATATACACCGCATCGGACTATAAGCCGCCAATATCCAGGCTGAGAAATAAGATATTTACATAGAAAGATTTTGTACCATAAGTGTTTATTCATACACCTGAACCTGAATGGTGCCTGTAACACGGCAGTAAAAGTGCTGATGTTTGCTGTTGTGCGTCTTGGGTTGCATGCGCTAAGAATAAAAACTGGCGCTTTTTTGTTTGCACTGACTTCCATCTACAGCGCCCATCTGAGGGCTGCAGAAAAATTCATAGAAAAGCTGCATCTCTGTAAAAGCCGCATGGTTCAAAACGTCAGAAAAAAGTAGCGGCTTATAGTCCGGAAAATACGGTAAGTACTTTCTTAACAAAACTTTTGGAAAGAAATGATAGTGCTATAATAGACATCCTAGGGTGATTTTTTTTTTAACAGTTCAGACTTTGTATCAGAGGAATAAACTTAAGCAACTCTGGCTATACTATGTAACATCACAGTAATCTTGATTTACAGCGTTTACTACTACTAAATCAATAAAGTTCCCGACTAATTGTTCTTTCCCAGGCTTATATGAGCTGAGTGATAAGAGATGAGAGATGTTGTGAAAAGCTTACAAAGAACTGATCGTTTGGATGGATAAGACCTGCCTCAAGGTCTTTATTCTGCTTAAAGATCAAAGTCTAGCTTCTTCGTTCTCCACATAAAAAATCCATAGACTGCCCATCAAAACTGACCAGTAAGCTTATTTCTCTCTGCAAAAATGTCAAAAATGGTGCAGTGCAATTGCTCTACAAAATTGAAATGGCAGTAGCTTCTTATTTTAGTCAAGAACCTCATCATATTACACTTTGCCTCCACACTCTGAACACGTATTTAATTAATGCGCTAATGCGATCCCATTCATTTTTCATTTGTTTGACATTTTCACATCTACAAATACAGACAAATTGCTGTGTAATCCTGTGGCCCACACCCACTCACACGTACATGTATTCTCACTTGATAGTGCGCGTTAAGTGAGGGTGTAGGTATTTCAGGGTCAACATGGCCTCCTTGTTGAGGCGTGAGAGTGCTCTCTCCTTTCCTCCCTGGCCCAGAAGCCTTTCCCCCCATGCAAACATTGTGGACAAAGACTCTTTCTGCTGCTGTGAGTCTCTATGGTGACCCATAGACCGCTCTTAGTGTGGTGGAGGACTAAATCACAAGAGGCCAGGATGTTACCATAATATGATGACATGGTCACACCAGTTCATGCTTTTATCTTTTATTTCAAGATAAAACCAATATTTGCAGACTTAGATATCCAAATTGTTGGTATCACTGTCACCATGAGAACTTGTTTTTTTTGTGTAAAAAACTTTGGAGACTTAGCGCTGGGCTGCAATACTAAGTCCAACCATAGACAATCACATGAAAGAGGCTATTGTTTAAGCATGGCTTTGCTCAGCAGGACAAGTTTCACATCATTATTGGCCAGTCTACTAAAGTGCACCCCACAGTGGAGGCTGGTATGAGAGGCCAGTATCACACCATCAGTCTCTGATGGCTCTGCCAAGTCTCCCATAAGGGAGGAATGTAGCAGGAGGTTTGCAGCATGCCAGCCAGCCAGGCTGGACTCTCTTACTGAGGGTCAAAGTATAAGTGAAACAAAGACAGAAGGAGACACAGGCCATGTACCGCTGCATGTAGACCAGACGTGATTTTTACCCAAGTCCTAAAACTAGATAAAGGAAACCTAACTAAATTAATGAGACTGACTAATTACACATTGTCGAAAATGACATAATCAGCATCAGCTTATCAGCGTGTCTGAATGCATGATGTAAATTTTGTAATATGCCCAGCCCGCTAGGATTCAGAACGAGCCCCAAGAAATTTTCATCCTAATGGTCCAAAGAGTAAACCAGGCGCTCCTTTTGCATATCGTGGGTACTTCAGTATCCTTGAAACTGTTCAGCACTGACACATACTGTTTTACTTCTTTCACTTGGTTATGTTGTCCAACAAAACAAAGGAGCACTTCTTCTTCTTCTAGTTGCAACTGTCCAGAGTTGCCACCATATTTTGTGGTGCACACAAGGGACAATTCATTACATGTATGTGACACACATTTTTTTAGGATTGACTTGATCCAAATACCTGAGGTTAAAAAAAGGTAAAAAAAAAACAACAACAAAGTTTTAAATAAAAGTTAAACCATGATGTCTTTATCATCCTAAACTATTATAGGATGTAAACTGCTACATCCCCAGTGAAAATAATATTTTTGTCTGCAGAACAAGAATAACGAATCTTGAATCTTTATGTTGTTTTGTAGCTGATCCATAACACCCACCCACTGTGGGGGGGAAAATCTAAGGATGTTTAGTACCTCTTGTACGAGCCATAGATAGTATTCTGTCTTTTTTCCTACAGTCACACTGTGCCTTGACACGCTAAGTAAATTAGCACAGTTATACATAAGTTTATGTATAAGGGTAACTTTGACTTTAAAGTTTGCCTAAACAGTGTGTACACTATTTTATTACTCCAAGTCCTTAGTAAAAGTGACTTTCCATTGTTAACACAGCTAAACACCTCTACAATGACGTTGCTTTGCATTGCTGTTACACAACATTTAAACCATGGCCCAGACTTTGCACTAGCTAACACAGTTACAGAGTTTGCAAAATATCACTATGTTTATTACCCTTTCACAGAACAATGTTATAAAATTGTTTCATAACCAACAACAACAAAAAAAAGGAAGCCTTGTCTTTGAAAGTAGCAGGATTATGTTGAACCAAAACAATAAACATGTGTGTAAGTATTTCACTTCTGAATGTAGTGGAATGTCTTTAGAGTCTTACTAATGACGATTTGTATTTTTTTTATTTTTCTGTGATGTTGAAGGGCCTGACACTTACTGTGACTCAAGTTACAAGAGGGGTGTGTACCATAAAGGCACTATTCTTATCCTAGTATGTCCTAGTTCAAATCATTGCAATTTCAGATAACGTAATAGCATGAAAAGAGGTGAATCATTGACATGTGAAAAAGATTCTGGTCCAACAAGCCAGACCTGACAGGGAACACAGGAAGTAGACAGACTGACAGTCCTTTATGTGACAACGACTCCGTTCAACAGGACAGATCGGAGTCCTGGAACGTTTCTCTGTACTGTGCCACCTTTCCGTGAAGGGAAACAGAAGTGGGCTACTTAAGAGGAGATTTGTTTTCTTGTAACCTTTGCAGTTCATACCTGCCTCAGGCGAGATGGGAAAATACACAGACAGACATCTGAGATGTCTCTGCCAACTCCTTCATAATCCCGTGCTTTAAATAAGAAAATAAACTGAACACTACAGCTTATTTTTACAATATGTCTAAATATAGTTGAACTGTGTTACTACAGGACACGCTGTTAATAACCTAGTAGCTACAACGTCTCTGAATATACTGAGACATATATAAAGGAGGTTGAGTTTTACACTGTATATAATAAATATGTTATATACTGTTTTTGCATCAATTGCCTTGATTCGTTGGATTGGTGACAAACACACACTTGTCTTGATATATTGTCAGCTGATATAGAAGCATAAATGGTTACTGAGTTTAAACAGGCAACTTCTAAATCATAATTAATAGCAATAATTCATATTTAGGACCAATAGACACCTAAAATGTGATCAGCCATGACATTAAAACGAGCTGGAGAATTTAACATCTGGGCTTATCGGTTATAAATTCACACTCAATTCAATCTAAATAATTTAATTTAATGTTTTCACTGTTGGGACGACAGTCCAGCTTCATGGACTAGCTGATCCCGAACCTGTTCTCAAACAGAGTAATTGACTTGCTTGAATCACGCAGCAAATATGAACTTGAGGCATAAGGAAATTGTTGAACTATCCAGGTCAGGAAACTACTTAAGTGTGAAAGTAAATGAAGCTTGACACTCAGGGGCTATGAGCCAAAGAAGAAACGGAACAATGGGGGACACTGGACCCACCTTGGAGCTGGAGCTGAGGCTCAGCCGGTCCGACCTCTCCGAGGACGTTTCACCGTTCTCATGCGGGACGGGGGTGGACTCCCTCGGCGTGCCGTTGCTCTGTGTGTCCCCGCGGTCGGAGTCGCTGTCCCCACCGGGCAGAGGAATCCCGTCCGTGACGAACTCTTTCCGGCACTGCAGGTTGTGTTTCTTCAGCAGCTCGCTGGTTTCGGAGTCCACCACGACAAGCTCTAACGCCCCGGTGGTGGCTCGGATCTTGGCGACCACCTGCTGATGGCTCTCGCCCTCGACGCTCTCCCCGTTCACGAACACCAGTCGGTCTCCGGCGAGGAGTCCAGCTGCGGAGGCGGGAGTGTCGGGCTCCACCAGCCGGATGAACTGCCCGTTTTTGCCCTTCTCACCGTGCATGTGGAAGCCGTACCCGCCGGTTCCTTTCTCCATCACACACAGCCTCGGTCGCAGCTTGGACATTTTGTCACTGAGTTACACGACAGAAACTTTTCTCCCCGAAATCCGAACACACGGAGTCGCACTAAAGCCGACACCTGTTGCGCGCCCTGACTTCACCGAAGCGCCACTTCCGCTGCACTGAGCCACGATGACACTGAGTGTTGAGCCCGGGTCACAGATCCTCCCCTCAGAGACAGGGGCCGTATACACCGTCCCGCGTCCGGCCGAGGCTCCACAGTCAATCCACCCACACTCCCATAAGCAAGCGTCAGCACGTCTTCAAAATAAAAGCCCGTGGTCCACGTTAATGTTTGTTCACATGTGCCTTTGCTTTCCTTTCAGAAAAATGAAAATTAATATTTATATTTAGTGAGCCATAGTTATGTAATAACTAAATAAATGTATGGATATTATATAAATATAGTTATTTATATAATAACTAATACATAACTATATTAATATAGTTTATTAATATAATAGTTATAGTAGCATATAGAAGTATGTGGAGAAAAATAAAGAGTGAAGAAAGAGAGAGATGTATATAGATAGATATACCTTTTTAAAATTAAAAATAAAGTACATAGAATAACAAACTGTAGTAATATTGTTATAATCTTAATGGTGCCAGATAATAGCTTCATATAAAGTTCTATCACTTTCTTTTTATTTATATTTTGATTACAATTAAATTTCAGAAACATATCTTAAATGCCAATATACCATTTAAATAGATTTTACGTTCATGAAAACCTGAAGTCCTCAAAGACAACAACACAGCATCACAGGGCAGTTTTATCCTGGAAAGACAAAATTTTACTACATAAAACTCCCATCTCTTGGCTACCCAAACTTCTATAATATTTGTTTAGTACATGTGACAGTATATGTACAATTTAGACTTGAGTAGTCAAATGTTGCAACTGACCCCATAAACCGGACGGTTGAAACATTCTTTAAAATATGTTAAAATCAGCCTTTCACATTAGTTTTGCACTTTCATTTGTTTAAATGAAATAAAATCTGACCATGAAAAAAGGATTTGTTCCTTGATTTGGGCTTTTTAATGAAAGAGAGGTCACTCAGGGGTGTTTTCTCTCTGGAGGGAGGAGACACTAATCTGCAGTATGAATGTCATGACTGGACCTCATTCCTGGATTTGATTTTAAAGTTTTACCTTCTGTTGCAATTGTCCCTAGTCTCCCCAAATAATAATCAGCCTACATGACTTCAGTGCTTGCAGTACTACCCTCACTGCAATTGGTCTTAAATGTATAAGGCAAAACAAAATCTGTCATGGCTGTCAGATCTATAAAAGAGCAGTAGGCTATCCATCTTTTTCAGCACAATTTAGTCAAGTAAAGTCACACAATGTCTCAGTATAAGAAAAGAAATTAATAAATTGCAATCTAAGTTTAGAGCTTATGCTTTTATTGTGAAGGGTAACTTCCTGTTAGTTTTTTTTAAAAATAAAGCAGCTTCACTACATAATCCAGTAAAGTAAACGTAGACACGTTTCACTAGTGAAGTAAAAAGTAAAAAAAAATGCCCCCCTCCACACACACACACACACACAAACACAAATACACACATTGTGGCTTCCTTAAAAACCACGTGGTGGGTAAATAAAGTTCATAGTGTTTAAACAGTTTATTTTTATCCTGCATACAACACAATATCAAAGACAACTTTGGCAGCACAGTCTGACACATAAACTGCTGTTTAGTGTCTACAAATCCTAGTCGCCACAATCTGCATGATTTAACCTTACAAAGAGTACACCTCAGTGGCCAAACGGAGTCAGAGCATCCAGTAAGTTACAATATGTAAACGTTTGCCGAGGAGCATTGCATACTAATGTCAAACAGAAGTTCACAAACTTGCTTGTCAGACAATTAAACCTGAACTTGGAGCTTTTGTCTGACATCATTAGTTATTCAAAACAGCACTAATAATTTTTGTTGCTATCAGTTGAAGGTAATACATGTAATGTGAAGATACTCCCCTAAAGAGACCAGTGGCAATCCAAGACTCTGGGGCCCTAGGCAAAGATGGCCATCAAGGCCCCCATTAGCTAAAAGGGACCCCACTTGGGGTTTTCTTTTTGGCATTATTGGCATATGTCCTTTATTTAAGATGGTTCGAGTTTTCATTACAAAATGTACCAATGTACAAACTAACCATTGCATAGTTTGCCTCTCCTGGTAATAATGACTAACCCTAAGAGGATCATCACTCTGCAGTTTCCCTCTTCACTCATTATTTTTCACTCCTCAGCACTTTAGCGTATTTAGTTAGTTTAGTGAGTTTTGGTAGTTTTCGTTAATCTAGACCCTGAGCTTTTTTCAGCTAAATACTACAAAGCCTAAAAAAGATCCAGATTTTATCTCAGGACTTGGTGGAGACCAAAACAGTGCAAAGAAGATAATTCAACTTAAAATAAATGCTCTTTGAGTCTTTGCATTGTTGTTGCTTAAAACTTAAAAATTTAATTTATATGCAAATGGCCTACAAATGCATAATGTTTTCAGTGTTGTGCATTGGCTGGAATATGATGTAATGCAAAGCGCACACCTGTCACAACACAGACCTGAGTCCAGACTTGTGTGTGGTTGTAGTTGTTTTTTTTTTTGTTTTGTTTGTTTTTTTGTTTATTTAAGTTTAGGCAACCAAAAAAGTCTGGGTAAGGGTAAAGAAACAAAGATGAGGGGACTCCATCAGGGGAGCCATCTTGGGAGGTACAGTATATGCTCAGCCTGCATGGTGGTTACAATATGTTACCTACATAACTTTTATTCTGTTTGGCTAAATACAGAATGAACCCAGAGAAACATATTCATCACAGCCTCACTGTCACAGTCACTAAAGGAACTGTTTGCTCACATAAAATAATTTTTAGGCAATGTCAGTGTTGGATTAATGCCTTGCTTTGATCAAAATAACTGAAAAAAACTATTAATGCAGTTTTAATGCAATGATGTGAACTTAACATGTGGTAGATATAATTCGAAACACACTTTAACCCTGAGAGTTACAGTCTGATTAGATATGCTAATTAATTGATGCTAATGTTTGTCTTTATATGTTCTGCCAGCAGGCGCACAGATTTGGGACATGCAGTCCAGAATACATGCAAGTGAGCCTATGAACATAGGTGTTTGCTAAATGAAGGACAACACTGGAAATCCAACCACTAATCGATGTCAAGTAGCTCATATTCTGTTTGGTCCTATGCAGCATTCTTCCACTGGAGACCAAAACATTTTTTCCTGTTGACTCAACATGGGCGAGTTTCTCTGGCTGTTCAAAAATAGAGTTGTCTTGCAGTCTTCCTTGCCAGGCACTCAGAGGACATTAGACTTTTCCAGCTGTGTCCCTGAGCTTTTCTTGACTCAGTGAGCATTTGACAGTAGCTGACGCTCGCTGAACCAGAACAGTCTGTCAAGAACGAACTAGGCTGACTAAGTCACAGACAGACTGGGCTTCTGGGCCTGTGCATGGTTTGAACTGCATCCATAGCACAGTGTACGGCCTTGGTCTGGATTTGGTGGTAGATTGCATGGTACACGAGGTTGCAGCAATGGTCTTTTTTAAAGGGAAACCAAACTTCTGTATGTTTGCTAGTCAGGATGCTTCAGCACAGATTTTGTTTTTTGACAACTTACTGTATGTCAGTAGTGTGTGGGTGTTCAACACCATCTCCCACTTTAGACAAAGGATGTGTTTATACAATGTCACATCTTACATCAGCAATGGCTTAGTGCTTACTTATGTTAAGGTAAACAACCAAAGACATAGGCTAAACCAAAATCATCTATAGGGAAGCATCAGGTATGTACATGTATTCCCTTAAAATAATAATTGGACATTTTGGAAAACAGGATAATTTGCCCTTATGTTGAGCATTAGAAGAGACGTTTGGTTCAGCTTTCATAGCTGTATGTTAACTATACAGCTAGAGGCAGCAGGTGCACTTCAGGTAATGCTGGTAAAGGTTTTTAGTAATGTTGCTCTATTGGTTTGTAAAACAAATTGGTCCAGGCTGAATGAATGCTGTATGTCAAAAACTACTAAACAGATTAAAATTCTGATAATGAGTATCTGATGATACACATCAGATACTCATCAGATACTGAGGTTATTTATATTTTGGTGATTTTATGTTTTTAGCAGATTGCAGTTTTGGCTTCTGCTGAAATGTCTCAAAAACTATTGAAATTATTTTAAACATGGTAAATCTTGGAGCTGTTCAACATGTTTGCACTGTCACTGTAAACATTAGTGGGAATTGTCTTGTGCTATATGTTCTTCCCTGGTCTCCACAGCTTTGCCCTAATAAAAAACCGCAGGGGCCCTGGTGGATACACAAGTTTTACAACATTTTGATTAATTTTAATTTGATAATTCCTAACGGCTGTGCAAAGTGTGGTGGGGTGTAACAGATGATAGAAGTGCACAGCATAGCAGGGAGTGGGAGGAGTGGGTGGAGCAGAAAGTACTACTGACCTAGGTTGCATACTGTAGCTTTAACACATATACTTGACAGTAAGTAGCATAAGTCTATAAACTTATTTTCAACAGAATATAATATTTTAATATAATTTTAACAATTTGTTTGAGTCTTTAATGTAATTCATCTGACTCCACAGATTTACTTGTGTATGAATGGCAGCAGAATATTTTAGGAGCAGCAGTGAGTTATGGACCTTGTTCTCCCTCAGTAGCTCTCATGGTCTTTCTGACCATCTGTTCACCCAGAGTGGTGGGATGACCTTAGGAGACAAGACTTTAGAAGTAGCTGCAGCAGCCTGATTTCTCCTTCTGCGCTTCGATGTATTCATGGATCTGGAACTTGGGCTCATTGGGGTGCTGGGCAGCTCGGTGCTTCAACTCCCTGAAGAACAGAAGCAGACAGCACAGTTTTAGGATACAGTACTGATAGGCTGTTTAAGTATAGGTGTTGTATGGACTGTCATAAAGGCTATTGTGAGGTGTGGAGCAAGAAAGAAGGAAGAAGGTTTTATTGAAAAATGCTAGTTTAAGGTTTCAGCCTCAAGGTGGTGTTAGTGCATGATATATCAGTTGATTTTTGATTGTACCTACTTTTATTTTGCCATAAACTACTTAATATACATATAATCCCCAAGGTAGAATCATAGGAAGGAAATTATAAATGGATGAAGTCATCCTTTAATCACATCAGTTTTATTTAATTAACCAATTGATACTGTAAAACACTAACACTGATGTCATTTGCAAAAAGGGTTGTTGAAAAATAAATACTAGTTTTCTATTTGGCAGTGAAGGTATTATTCCTCTATAATTTGTTATAGATATTATATCTTCTTAAAGATTACATTGTACAGAAGGTTTATAGATTTTGAAGCTTGACTTGACGGCAAATTATTATTAGTCAATCAGAGATTTACTAAACTCTAATCAGACAAAACAGCCAGATGTACTTTTGTGGTCCAATTAAAGCTAACCTCAGCTCAGGAAAGAAATGCCAAGTTCAAACACCATTAGACAAAGTAATTATAAGTATTTAGATTATGATAATTAAGGTTGCCACAGTCAACAGATCGATTATGGCCCCATTTTATTGATAACAGAGCAGTGTGTGCCGTGTGTAACAGGCTCATTGTGTGTTGTATACTTGGCCACAGCAGTGAAGGCCAGCTCTACATTCACTCCGGTCTTGGCACTGGTTTCCATGAAGGGAACTGAATACTCCTGAGGCCATGAAGAGGAGAAACAACAGCGAATAATCTTATATAATCAAACATTAACAAAGAATAATTTTGTGTTTATGGCTAATTTTGGGTTATGACGTAAGATCATACATGCACTGTGCACTGTGCTTGTTAAATAGACAACAGCTACTGATATTTAGCAGTGAATCAAACAGCCTACTCACTCTGGCCAGCCTCTCTCCTTCATCTCTCCTGATCGCTCTTTCACTGCTCATGTCAGCCTTGCCGAGACGTTCACAACATTCGTGTATAGCCAAATCAAATGTTAAACCATGATTAAATTCAATTTATTGGGATATTGCAATCCACGACATTTAAAAGTTCAAAAAGAAATCCTTACATTTGCCCTGAAGAATTTCATTTAATTTATTAGTGATAAACTAATGTAGCCTAATTTGCTTAAGACAAGGGTTGAAACTCTTCCAGGAGCGGATGGAGAAATCGGAACAAAGAAGACTGCTGCTCCCCAACATGCCCATATGTTTATCATTCTACCCATAATGACAAAGATTTTCTAACCTTAAAAAGTAATACATTGTAAGCCCAACAATAATCATTTCTTAAACCTGAAAACACACATTTTTGTGACTATGCCTTAACAAACAATGATTCTTCCATAACTTGAATATGATAACAGTTTTCTTATTGTTACCACAAAAAGATTTGACAGGCCAGTTACCAAAACTCTGGGTCGGGATTATGGCCTATATACTTATAGGTCAATGCAAGTAAAAATACAGTGAGTAAAGCATATTCTGATCATCACATTTACACTAAGGCTTTCCTAACTTTAGTATCCCTGAAACAAAAGTGTTAAATGCATGTGCACAGTTTTCAGTCAGGTTATCAAAGATCTCACCCTCGTCTATCTTTTTAACATGTTCCTTCACTGAGCATCTCAAACACTTTCCTCTCACCTTGTTGCCCAGCAACATGATGACTACATCACTCTGAGCATACTCATGGATCTCTGTTAACCAAGCCTGAAACAAGTAAGACACACACACAGTAAATATATGGTTCAACAAAACAGAGAGAAAGTGTTTTCACAGTAAAGGCCATTTCCTCATCCCACAAACCTACTTTCCATATCATTCCAGGCCACAGACATATTCCAGACTTACTCTAATGTTGTCAAATGATGATTTGCTTGTGATGTCATACAGGAGGAGTAAAGCTTTGGAAAAAAAGCAACAAAAACACAAAATAAACCCATAAATTTTATGCTACAGATGTCCACATAGCAGAAACATTTCTGGAGAAACAGCACAAATTTGGGACTTATTAATTACAGTGGTTTTGCCTCACCATGTGCATCTCTGTAATATGCATGTGTCACACTCCTGAACCTCTCCTGTCCCGCCGTGTCCCAAATCTGAAAGAGACAAGGAAAAACGATCTGTACATAGTGTTCTGGCCTGCTTACACTTGGCTAACTATAGTAATTACTGTGGCTCCCATTAAGGTTTAACTTACTGACCTGTAGTTTGACCTTAACGCCATCCACAGTCACCACTTTATTCTGAGAGACAAAGAGATATGAATTAATGTTGGGCAGATTAGAGACTCTGTGGTATCTGTCCATGTCCACATTTAGGCATTTTTGCCTTATCTCCAATACAAAAAAGGAACAACTTAAAGATGCAACAGCAGCATTTCTTTGATGAATCTGCATCACAGTTACTCTGGGTAATCCACAAGCCTCACTGTCAACAGTTTTCCATGAAGCTACAAGAAAGGTCCAGTTTTAAAAGCAAAAGCAGTTCATTTGAACATAATCATTGCAGTCAGTGGATCTATTTGTAGGGGTGTATTCAATTAAGTCCAACTTCTGTTTAAAGCAAAGTGTGAACAGAAGGGTGAAGTGAGTGCACTAGTTCACAACCTGGCCACACTAGTTCACCAAAATTGCTTTCTAGGTCATTAGTGAGAGCCAAGAATGCATTCTGGTTAAGTAGTGAAGACCAAAAACCTCCACTGTATGACATTAACTCTTTGTCTTCTTTCTCCCGTTGTTGTGTTTCTCCCTCTCTGTCTCCTTCTCTCTGTCCCTGTCTTCAGATGTCCCCGGCTTTGGAGCTGTGTGTCTTCCAGTGCACAGCTACTGGTCCTACCAACCCAGTGTTTTCCACTCAGCCCAAGGGGTCAAGGCAGATGGCCGCCCACCCTGAACCTGGTTCTGCTGGAGGTTTCTTCCGTTAAAGGGAGTTTTTCCTCTCCACTGTTCTGCTGCTCAAGGGGGATTTGTTGGGTTTTCTCCAAATGTCTGTATAGTCTGGACTTTATTATGTAAAGTGCCTTGAGATGACTTTGATGTGAATTGGTGCTATGTAAATAAAGTTAAATTTAAAAAAAAGTTGAATAAATGAACAACATCCATTTCAAAAAAAGCTTAAGTTAACTAGTGAAGGCCACAGTGCTCATTAGTTAACTGCTAAAGACTATTTGACTTTAAAGACAAGTTAACAAGAAAGGGTTAAAATGTTAACTATGCAAATATTAAGATTCTCACTATGTCCACTGATTGCACTACTTGGGGTCTTTTTTGGCCTTATTGCCACGTGCTAGTTGACATCTGCTTTGTGCTAGCTCCACTAAATAGTGTTCTAGTCAACATCTATGCATGACTAGTTAACTAGTGCAGTGCCTGGTAGCTCAATGGGTAGAAACGCTGGAGGGCAAGACGGACAATGCGGTGTGGGAAATACCAGCCTACCTGTAATCCCCAGCCTCCCCACCAGGTGTGTCCCTGAGCAAGATACCCAGCCCTAGCTCGCAGGGCGCCAAACCAAGGCAGCCCTCTGCTCCCTCAAGAGGGATGGGTTAAATATGCAGGAGTAAATTTCACTGTAACATGTATGTGCAAATGTATATATGTAACTAGCAAAGCAAAATTTACCTAGTGATCCAGTGGATGTTTTGGAGCTTAATAGCACTACTAGTAAAGATTTTAAGCCTCATCAGCTAAATAGTAAGACTGAGGAGGTTTGAGCTATTGGATTAGTCACAATTTTGCTTTGACTTGTTAACATGTAAATCCCAACATGCAGCCACTAGTGTCACAAGTTGTTGCAGTTTCCTTAGCCAATATGTTAACTATTATGACAAATTGATGAGTCCTGATTGGTTGTTTTTGTGTATTTGAAGTGGAGAGCCAATAGGATGTCTTAATCCACACCTTTTCCCCACCTCCACACTGGCATATTCTGCAACTACTGCGACAAGTCAGCGTTTTGGTCTTCACTAGTTCAACTAGTACACTTTTGAGTACACTTTTGACAGGACTAGTAAGACTAGTAAGCATTTTAGACTTCACTAGTTACCTAGTAAGGCCAAAGACACATCAACTAGTTCACGTTTGGAAGTTTTAGATCTCACTAGTACTTCTGGCAAAGATTTTGAGCCTCACTAGTCAACTAAAAGGCTTTATCTAGCCAACTTACACCTTACTATCCAACTAGTGCACTCATTTGGTGAACTAGTAGGTGAGATTTAAGTTGGCTATCAGGGTTATGTAATAAATGTTCAAATGGCTTGCCATAAAAACCTGCGCACAGATTAACTTCAATGCAAGAATGAGGCACTCACATCATGGGGTAATAGGTCTCACTCACTGTACAGGCTAAGAAGCAAGTACAGTGTGAATGTATACAGCTCATGTTAGCTGCAGATGAGGCACACACGGTTTTTTACAGACATTGAACAATGGTGACAACCATGTTTAGACATGTTTCTACATGCTTTTATGATGAAATTTGCAGGTGCACCCTATTCAAGAATGGTTATTTTTAAAATAAAACGTAGCAGATGTGGATTTAAAAGTCTGACTAAAAAGATGAACATTTCTTCCTCTCTGTGTATTCAGAACTTTTAGTTCAGTTAATTTTAGTCACAGTTGTCTCTTTCCTAAGTGATGTCTCCACAAACTGTTTCTGGTAGTACTGACATCTCATTAAATCACAGTTTTTTGAGGATAGAGTGGTTCTGTTTCCTAAGGGATTAAAACGTTTGATTCTCTGAATTGCGCAGATATTGCTTCTGAAAAGACCTGTTGCTATTGAATGTTTTGTATGCCAATTTGTTGAGCCATAAATTCTATTTTGATCTTACTGAGGAAGATATCTGACACGTCTTACAAACTAGGACCATAAAAACATAACTAGCTGCATGGCTCGATATAAGAAATGTGTTATAAATGAATGGGTGAGACAAATATACATTGTGCACACACACCGTGAATCCAATGCCCACTGTGGCAGAGAAGGAGCCTGGGATGAACTTGCCCTGGTCGAACTGCACCAACAGAGACGTCTTTCCCACTCCGCTGTCCCCAACCAGGATTGTCTGCAAGAAAACACGCACAATGACATACCAGCAACAAGAATCTGACCCTGAGGAGGTACACTACAGTAAGAAAGGGAAAAAAGGAGAAGCATGTGAACCATTTGAAATTAAATTAAAAAATACCAACACAAAGGGACTTTTTTCTGTGAGATTTGTTCATTTTGGTGCATAAATCACAATAAAGAGCTAGATGTTTGAGTTTGTTTTATACTGTATATTTTTTATTCAGATTTTCAATCATGTCTAATTCAGGACTTATCAATGTTCAACTCTCTGAGATTGTTTGGAAGTTTATTTATATGAAGTCACCTTCTTTTTCCTTAGTTTGAATCATTTCACCACTCATCTTAGAAGGCCCTAGTAAGGGAGTTGTATATACTCTGGGGTGGTTCCTCTTGACCTGAAAGACCACGCATAGGGTCCAACTGAGGGTTTGTGTATGTCTGGACGATTTAAAACATTAGCCATATATTTAGAGATAAAAGCAAATGTTTAAATGATGATTCCAAGGCGTTCACCTTATTTGTCTCACTGCTAAATGTTGAGGTCACAGTCAGCATTCAAAAGTCTTTTGTGGTTGAGTCCTCACAAGCATTTTATAATTTGGTGTTGTGAGTCAGCATTTGCGTCACAGTGGACATTTCTACTTCCAGGTAGTACAAATAATATTGTCTATTAACAGAGCTTGGCAAGCACTGCGTCAGCGGGACTCACAAGCTGGAGGAGATAACCTTCACGTCGACGAAATGAATGAAAAGCCACATTCAGAAACATTACCAGTGTCACCAGTCAATACTTCACCTCCTACAGGCTGGTCTTTCATTTATTGCCCACTTAGAAAAGCCACAGTGAGGTATCCACCACCTCTACGCTGCATGTCTTTGGACTGTGAACAACCAGTGAGTAAGACACAGCCAAGCTGTTCTTTCTCTTCTTACAGACAGGATTTGGGAGCCGGGATGACAAGTGTCTGCTGTGTTGTGATGGGTGATTTATGTTTCAAAGTCATCTTGAGCAAGCAAATTATTTTTGACCCTGTTGTGTTTGTCTGTACGTGGTTTGAACAAGCGAGTCACCAACAGTTGGGCTTAAATGTTCAGTCTGGAGGTTTTGGAAATGAGCTGGTTATAGATCAGGGGACAGCCCAGCTGGAATTCTGCTCCTGTGGAGAAACACACATGTAGAAAACTGTACAGAACAGCGTTACTCACTCCTCCTAAATATCAT
The DNA here is from genome assembly GCA_033026295.1 of Channa striata. Lineage (NCBI taxonomy): Eukaryota > Metazoa > Chordata > Actinopteri > Anabantiformes > Channidae > Channa > Channa striata. Next base: position 21,338,835 of record CM065186.1, on the reverse strand, counting down.
CAACACATTGTGAGGACCTACGCATTGTGCAAGCTGGCTGTTTGGTTACATAATCTTCATCTAGGAGGACATAGGAAGCCAAAACGTCCTTTAAGTAATGGAACAGTAGTGTCTTTCTTGTAATTGTACTTCCCAAAATCTTTTGCTTGATGTTTGTACATGTAGGGTTTAGTGTTGAATTGTCACAGGTTAAAAAGGGCTGTACAGTAACTATAACAAAATTACACGGGCAGACATTGCTAGACAGCCAGAGGTATCTTTGCTGCATGATTACGAAAAAAATAAAACATTAACTCTGTCTTCGTCACTGTTGTACTGTCACCTGCAAATATTTAGGTGTCTAAAGACTGACCCTGGTCTGGATAGGAAATCAGAAGTTGTTTTGATTGAATGTCCACAACCAGGAGGACGACAGCTAACATGAACTGAACTTGACATCCAAAAGTGGTCTTGATCCTGGATCAGTGCAGATAAAATGTTACATCTGTGAACTGAAGAAAGAATATGACATTTGCTAGTTTTACCAATGCAGGTAAAACTCCAGGTATTTGAATATGAAAACACAGGTGTCTTCTCAGACACCACTCACTGTTTAAATATGCCCCTAGTTACTGGGAAACAGCGAAAGAAATGTTATTTGAATCAAATTCTATGTACATGAAAAAATCTGATATTAAAAACACTAAATACTACTTTCATTAATGGCTGTAACTCCAGTTTGTCTTAATTCTCTATCAATGCCAAAGACTGAAAGAGGTAAACTGGAAAAAAAGAGGAGAGGACTAGATTTGAGAAGCTGAAGCAACAGCCACAGTTTTTATAAGCTTCCTTTGATCTGAGGGATTCTAGAAATTCCTCGACTTTATCATCCTCTGAATTTTCATATCACCTTTACTCAGATGTCAACAAGAACTTCAGCGCTTAGCCTGCTTTTAAAATGCAGCTGAAAAAGAAATCCAGCTGAATAATGTTTAGTCAGAATCAGAATCTGCTCATACATACCAAGCAATTAGCTTGGATTATTAGTTGCTCTGAAGGATATTTTTCAAGGAGTAACAATAAACACAACATGAAAACGACAAATAACATACAAGGGGGAAAGAACACGATTACTGGTGTGGCCACGTAGGGATTCGGTGTTAGTGTGTCCAGTGTTTAGCATGGACAACAATGTATCAGCAGGTATGAGATCAGCAGTTAATGAGTGTGATGGCCTGACGACAGAAACCTCTCCGATGTCTGGAAAGGTTTTGTCCAGGGTGGGAGGGTCAGTGGTGATTTTCTTTTTCTGATTTCTGACTCTCGATGTGTACAAGTCTTGGGGTTGGCTTTTCCGGAAATCCACGCTCATCTCTACAGTCTGGAGCATGTTCAGGTCCAGGTTGTTTTGACTAGCTGATCAAGCTTGTGTGTTGCATGCAGCCTCATCATCATCTCAGATGAGGACGACAACTTTAAGCCCGATAGCCTTAAAAAGTAGCCTTAAAAAATGCTTGTTAGCCTAAAGTGCTAACGGCAATTAAACTTGTTAGCTGGAAATGCTAACACAACTTACACTGGTGTAGATAAACTCCGTACTTGTATTTGTTTTTTTGCTGGGTTTAGAATAGCCTAAGTTTTTATAATTCAAACTTTAAACTCAAATTTGTTAAGTTGTATTTATTAATGGTTTAAAATGTTATCCGAAACATAGACAGAGAGGCTTACACAAATATTATTTTATCCAATGCTTCTGTGGCTTAATGGCATCTGTGTACTGGGCATCACTGAGAGTGTGTAACATAATGCCTGTGTTTGTGAGGCCAGGACCAGCAGAGTGAAACATCCATACTCGTACATGTTCACGTGATAATGAGCACACTGGAAATTGAAGGCAATTAGGTGAAAGCACCACGGGCATTCGGAAATGAGACATGGATAATGTTCATTCTACTGTTTATGAGGATGAGGGATGATGAAGGGAGAATTAGATTGTATCATCTTCTGCTTTCAGTTGTTCTAAGAAAGAAGCTAATAAAATGTAATAAATATGACTTGGAATCGCTTCACAGTATGTCAGAGTGACAACTCTGGAATCGAGTTCATCTGAAGTCCTGAGGTTCTATTGACCACGTCTTTGTTTTCTTCCTGCAGTCACATGGGTTACAATGTTATTTATAGAGGTAGTTCTCAAATTACCAGGAAATTAGACAGTTCAACAAAGCTGGGGTTTGAAACCTCATAAAAAGTACAGAATGACTGCACCTTCCATTACATTGCTCACACAAATGTACATATGTTTATGATGATGTCTTTGCATCATCATCAACAACAATATAAATGTATAAAGTTATAGTACATTTTTGGAAAATGAGTAAACTCATACACAGTCGTACTCATAGAATGACATAAGATTATATTTTTGAATTCCATCAATCATCCATCCACACTGTTTATCTCGTTCACGGTCACAGGTGGTTCTGGAGCCAAATCCTACTGTTACAGGGCAAACAGCAGTTTGGACAGGTCGCTTGTGGAGATTCCACTTAATATTTCGAGAACCTGTTATGACTAAACAACTAGAATTATTTACTATTGACTCATAATGCATTTAATTAATCAAAACTGTATTTATATGGCAACTTTTGTATAGATTAATGAGATTCAAAGTGTGTTACAGATTCTTGTAAATTGATAAAAAGGTAAACCAAGCAAAGGCAAGGTAAGAAATAATCAGGGTAGATTACTAAAAAAAATAAAAACAGTAAAAATAATAACCAATTATTAAGAACGGGGAATAAGGTTAGTGATAAAGAAGCAATATTATCATAGGTTGTCAACAAATCTCATCTATGGCCAAAAACATTTCCAAAAGATACGCACTACTGTTTGGAAACACCTAGTTTTTAGAGTTTGTCAAGATGTGGTTGGGCTGGATGAATGGGTCAGCAAAGCACGTGGCTATTTATCAGAATCAAGGCACAGTCCTAAACCACGCCTAAATTAAGTGGATCTTTTTCAGCTTTCATGAGCACCAGTTTCAGCACATACCAGGCACAACCAGGGAGTGTGTGAAAGACAGGTGCAATACATTATTATTGGGCCAGGGGTTGAGAATGGCCAAACACATCAGTTCCTCTCATCCTCTTCAGAGCAGCAAGTGAGGGAGAGAGCTTGAAGTCTGGGAAAGCAAGTTCTCTGGGAAAATCCAAAATGAACACAAATACACAAAGTTATGTTGCACAAAGCTATGATATGCTGGCAAAGAATTAGCAGCTGACATGTACTGAGCAGCAGGCTGGATATATTGTACAACTGGTTAAGTTACATCAAACATAATTCACACCCATCTCTCTCTCTGTAAATACTTTAGATTTTAAAACAGCTATTTATGTTTTTCTTGTAATACAAGATTTTTTTTATAATCCAGTTCTAATTTATTTTGACTATCAAATCATTGTGCAAGCTGTGCATAAAGTTAGCAGTGCTTTGGAAATTATCCAGACTGGATGGAAAAACAAGTTTATCTTTATCACAAAAGTTATGAATGCATTCCCGCCTCTGCATGCACCACCACTGTCTTTCAATTATTTTGTATGATTTATTACTTTATATTGTTGCACCTCCTGAAAGCATCCTGCGCACTGAGGTTTGTCCTTGGCTGTACGGCAGCAGCTCTGACCAAACATTTATCACCTGGTCAGATAACAGGTCAAGTCGAGCTGAGATTGATTTAGAAACAATTGAATCGCTTCATATTGAGCTTTGCTGATCTGTGCTGTTATGCGTAGTGGACCATACAATTCTTCTCTAAACTGTTTTCTTTAATCAAGTATTTTAAATTAGTAAATAAATCATTATCATTTGTCACATTACATAAGTTTTTTTAACTATCAATTTTGGATTTTTGTTTTCTCATTTACCTAAAAGTGAAGATAGCTGCATTACGTCAAAGGAATTATCTCTAAAACGTGTAAAACATTGTTGTCTCATTGGGAGAAACAGTTAGAACAACTAATTACTGTACCTTGATACGTAGCAATCCTGTAACTGTTTGTAGAGATGTGAACAATGAAGTCACCCTGCTGTACCAAAATTATGCACAGACTCTCTGACAAATTAGACGCTGCTGTGTGATAAATGCATGTCTTCAACTAACTACACAGAAAAGATGCAACATAGTTACACCTCCATGTGAGTCACAGAGAACAGCAGTAATGACAGTTCTTTTGTATACGGAGTAACATGAAGAATAAACTGTGGTTTTGTTAGCAATTTTAAATAGTTTTCATGCATATATTTTCCAGGAGTTTATAAAGAAAAGTACAGCAAATGGAAGGAGGCCACATTTGACAAAACTGAAAGGTGTATTTTGATTTTGGAGACACACCAATGACACGTGATGGCACGATAATTGCACTACCTCTGCATTAGTGTTCCAGGGGGTTTGAGAGGGTTCTATTGCAAATGCTTTTTGGGTCTACAATCAGTACCAAAATTACACTGCACTAATAATGAACATAAGCCAAACCTCTTCACTTACACTAGCGCAATCCAGAAACCATGAACAATATAGACTTAAAATTGCAAAACACCTGTGTTTGTGACACACAGTATTTATTAAGGAAAATTATTATTATTAAGGCTGGTCTTCAGTCTAGCTCAGGGCCCACACAGAGAGACATGTTTGTGTTGTTAAAACTCATAATGACTCACCATCTTACAAACTTTGATAAAATGCTCAACCTTCAGTACCTGACATACTTTAAGTTAGCTTCACTTAATCTCAAGACAAGAATCATTGTAAAATAACTTACATTTCTTTCATTAGAACATCTCAAAGCTGCACAAAAGTCTGACATTTTTTTACTCCACTCGTCTGGCAGCTTCGTCAGAAAGACTGAAATTTTACACAAATTTTCGGTAATTTTGAGAATATTTGGGGCTTTTGAGAAAACAGCCGGGGCTTAACCCCCAGAAGCTGCCTGCACACACACTCTCATCTTCATCTACCGTAAGATGACAAGAGAAAGTGAGTTTGTGCGTTGCAGCACCACAACTGGGACATTCACAGCCCACTAACAGTGTGTTCGCTTAAGAAACACAAACTTCGACTTTGACTTTCCTGACTATGCCATCTTCTCCACTCCAGCTACATTTTGAGAGCATCACATGGCCCATCCTTCTCCTCTGAATTCTGAAAGTAAAGGAGCATTGTAATGAGCCAGTGCCAGGTGCTTACGGGTTTAATAACAGTTTAATACTGACCAAAATTAACACATTTCTGCTTTAATATATAATGCGCATTTGCGTTTAATTTACATTTCACAGTGTCACAATGTTCCTAGAAATAAGGTTTGGAAGTCAGAAACTAGTAAGCTTAGTGGGTTTATGACTATGAGTGACACCTTTTAAATTATAGATTATTATTGGGCATTGCCAATGAACAATATGGATTAGTGCAACTGGATCTTTTGTTCTTTTAATGGGTTCTGTTAACAACTGGAAGAAAGGAAACACCACCCTACTCTTCAAACACTACTAATGATATTTGATGAGAGAAAGAAAACCACTAGATGACAGAAAGGCTTCCAACCCCTGGAGAAAATAAACAAAAACTGCACCACTGCCAGAGAAAATACGAGAGTGGACACATTGACCTGTTTCTGATCTTTAAAGGAACTTTAATTGCTATAATTTACCCTTTCACATAACACCTGCTCCCATCATAATACAAGACTCACACATGCACTCACACAGAAACTATCCAAGGCACATAGAAGCAGAGGGCAAAGGGCATGATGGCTGTAGGGTAACCTGGTTCTTGTCAGACTTCTAGCTTTTGGAGAAACACTGTTCTCACCAGCTACTAAAAATACTAACTAAATATTACCTATATATGTCCACTGCCTTCATAACAGATTTTGTCTGTGTTTTGATGCTAATACCACTAATACAGGGATGTCCCGATGCCCGATTCTGATATCAGCATTTAGCCCGTTCTTGCCTTTGTATACCTACTCGTAAAACTTCTCTGATACTGCAGCAGAACTAAATCTAAACACAATCTCTGAGTCACTAAAGTACCTAAAGGTTCATACTCATGTATTTTCCTTTTGTCTGTTGCAGTAAAAGTTGGTTCTTTTAACAAACACTGGATGCCGCCATGTATGCTTAGCCAGGAGAATGCGTGGCAAAACAGTTAAGTACTTGCAGTTGGAATTAAAACTATGAGGAAAATGGAAAATAGGTTAAATGTGACTTAGTAACCAACAACCAAGATGGATCAGACTCTTTCTGACATATATTTCAAGAGAAGTAGGACACTGGGAAAAAGGGTAGATATATAAAAACACAAGCCTCAAATGATGCAGCCCTCTCACACAACAGGAAACTCCCCATTTAGAAAAAAACTTTATTAACTAAATTCCATTTCTGCTGTTAAATGTAAATGTCTAAGTAGCTTTCTTAATACCATTGTGTGTTCCTGTTTTTAAATGTCCAACATTTTACTGTCCACCTGTGTCCACCTTATTTTGTCATTATGTGGCACTGACTGACTGCAAAATGTGACAGTTTTCTGAAGTGAACGTGTATTTTATTTAAAATGTTTATGGTCTGATTGAAACATTAAATAGTCTTTACACTTACCCAAATTTTTAATATTTGCAGTCAGATAAGAGTTCTATAAAGGTTCATGACACGTTCTTCCCCCCCCCACATTTATTTATAACTAAACCAAGGGTGCTGCTTTTGGGCCTAGGGGCACCAGAGGGGGTTTCCCACCCCTGACACCCCCTCTGGCCCCACCCCTGTAATTTCAACCAAATGCTTATTAAAAACAAAGTGGATTTGTAGTCATGAATGAATGAGGAACGACAAGCCCTAGTGTTAATGACAGACACACTCTAACAGGGATGGAAGAATCCAATGGCCAACAGGATGAAGTCAAATGGCAGCAGCTCAGGCGGAAGCATGTGTCTCAGCCAGATCTGACACGTAACAAGTCTGGATGGTGACCAGCGACAGAACTGCATACAAGTGAAGATCAGCACCACGGAGAGGGCAGAGCCGGTCCAGCACGGAGGCTGGAGGACAGGAGGACGTTTCCTTACAAGCCATCAGTAAATACAACAAATTAAAGATCATTTTAAAGAGATGAGCAGCTTTGCTAAGTTTTCAAAGCTCTCTCACACACACACACACACGTTGCATCAAACCATTTCTTCATACCTTATGCACTAATTCCTCATCATACGACGGGGCTGGGGGAGTCTTTGCCTGGCTGTCTGTGGTCTCCCTGGACCCGAAGCCGCTTTCGGGTTGGATCTCCGGATAAGCCGTGGTGTAGTACGCCGAGATTGGCTCCATCGACTCCATCCGCTCCATGCTGCCGTCCTCCACTGCGCGCGCTCACCGCGGAGGAGCCGGAGGAGGAGAATGAGAAGTGACACGCCAAAGCTCACGACCCACGCAACAGGCTCCTCCTCGCTTTTAGGGATCAGTCACAAACGCCACGGAGGACGACGATCCGGTGACGTGAAGTTTGAAGACAGGCCGCTGGTGCGGAGGGAGAGATGGAGGAGGAAGGATGGGGGCTGCATTCATGGACCGACCTCTGAGTCCGTACATCAGAGCCACTGTTGAAGGGCGACTCCGCTCTCTTTCAACTTGCTTCCTAAAGTTCTCGTTTTGGGACTAAATATTCATGAATAGCATGACATTTCACTCTGATGATGTAATTTTCTCATCTGGACCAACATCTTCTAAACTAATTACCTCCTGATGATAATGTCATTTGCAAGAGTTTTTTTCAGTTAGATCCAAAAATATTAATTTTTTGGAAAGGAAAAGGAAAGTAACCAACTATATTAAAAAAAAGCTTGAGCAACTTTAGGTTTCAGGTCATGATGCTTTTTGAGAGTCTGGTCTATGCACCTCTTTTTGCAGTTCAGTGAAGGACATTTTCATCCCTTTAGCTTTAAACCACCACAGATCTGAACTGAACATGTCATTCACACAGCAGGCCATTGCTTCATGATCCACATGTGATGTGTGGGTTTGTATGACACTGAGCGGTCTGTGGTCAGATACAGCTCCACACACTGTACGTGAGCGTTGTGACACCTGTCCACCATAGCCAGGGGATTTTTTTTTTTATTTGTGCTACAGTAGTCTTTGGAACTGGTTTACCCTTCACTTCCTGTCCTCATCAGTGAACACTGGGAACCTGCAGCTCTAACTGTGACACCTGACGCTCCTCTATAAAGACTAACTACTAATCAGTCAAATTATGAGGAGGATATTTTAACCTAAGTGCAGTAAATGAAAATAAGAATTATTGTAAATAAAATATGACAAAATATTTGTGACTGTAGTGGCCATATTGCGCTTATTAATATTAATATGGACCATGTTCATTGTGCCTCCATTAACATCGTCTAGAGTTTGCACACTCCTCAGTTTAGAGAAGCTTGTTTTTTTCTTCCTTTATGAGCGTGCTTTGAGTTTAGTTATTTGTGCTGGCAGCTGAACCGTTCTCCTGACTCTCTGTTAATATTTAGCTGCTGGTTAATCCTGGACGCTCACATGTGCTCTAAACATGTTGAGACAGACACTCAGCAGATTTCTTCCAGCCGGAGCACAGAGCACTGCTTTTGTTTTAAGCTGTTCCTGAATGTGACTGACAACAGAAAGAACCATTGATGAGTTTTTTTCTGTTGTCGTTGATGAGTGATTCCTGAGATGGCACCAGAGCTACTCACTGTCATTGTCGCTTCAGGTGGGTACAGCAATGAGTTTTTCCCTTAACTTTCACAATCAGACATGTGAAACCAGGGCAAAACCTAACGATTTTATGCTTGGTAGATGCTTCTTATTGGTGTAGCGGTCGTATGTACATATATGTTTAAATAACAGCTGTGGTTGTGCGTAAATGTTTTTTCATGATTTTTCATGTTCAGAAGATATAAACAAACCCAATCGTTAATTGGTAGTCGGTAGTCGTTAATGATTTCTAATGCTTTTTCAGAGCTACTTTAATAATACACGTATGAAAATTTTATAATAATGTTTTCATCTGTTAGTGCTTGTTATACACACCTATTAGACACCTATTATGACAACCTGTGCAATTAAGTGTAATCCAATAAAGTGACTCTGCCATGAATTGTACTTTTACAAGGCCAAAACATTAGAACCACCTCTTCTTGTAATGCACTCCAGTACCACTCCACTACCCACTTTGGCCTCAGTAATAAACACATTGAAGAATTATTGCCTTGCTGACAATATAACCATTTAAAAGTACAATTCATGGTATATCACTAGTATAACCTGTGACTCAACTGATTTCACTAGTCCTTTTTAAAAGAATGTCATTTGAGGATGTAAAAAAGTGCAAAGGGTTCTGTACGATTACAGGAAGTATCAGTTTTCCCATTTCGGTCAAGACTTTATTGGGACGTGCTGTTGCATAATGGGAAAGCTTTTGAAATCACACAGTGAAACAGTTAAAGGCAATAATGTAGCTCATCGGGTTACTCAGTGTCTAAAATTAAACAATGAGAGCCCACTGTTGTGAATGTGATGTCTAAGGGACATCTTGTGGGAATTTCTTGTAAAATGGCACAAACAACCACCTGAACCCATGGATGACTTGATTACACCGACAGATTCTCAAAAATGCCATATCTCAGGAACACCTGGAGCAATATTCATTATGTCTGACATGAACATCAACACACCAGACATAAGACATACCAATGCAAGGCAATAGTTTTATGTACAACCAAATAAATATATAAACTTAAGAAATAATTAATTTGTTGGTTCAGGTAAGAAAATCTAACAAGTTGTGTAGGAATTTTATTATGGCCTAATTTCTTGTCGTCTCATCGTATTTTATTTATTTTAATATAAAAGCCTATTGTGACCGCTATTAGAAACTCCATAGGACCATTTTATAATAATTAATCCCTGTGTCAAAGCCAGGAGCAGCTAACATGGACATATGCAAATATAACTTTATGTAGACACAGACAGATGTCAGTTTATAATTGTGTCCAGAGGAATTTATTACAGATGGTTTATCCTTCCTTACTGTGTTTATATCCTGCATACTTCACACATCCATGTTGCGTGTTTTGGAATATCTCTGTTTATTCTGAGGCACTAACTTTGTAATGTTCCTTTGTCCACTTCAGTGTCCTGTGTAGTCTTTTGTTTAGTGATCCTGATACTGGTGGTGGTCTTCTACAGAAAACATCCTCCCTGCTGCAGAACAGAACACTATACAGTAAGGACAACTCATGTCTTTAATTGCTTATATAGCTCCAACAAAATAAAGACAATGGGCTAGTCTAATCTTAAGAAGGGTAGAGCATCAAGGGCCACCCTGTGCAGCCTGGATTAAATGGGAGGGTTGCATCCAATTTTAAACTCTCATGTTACGCTGTGGCGACTCCAGAGGAGACAATCTGAAACAAAACCAGTCTATCTCAGGGCCAACACAGACAACAAACAGACAACCATTCACACTCAGATTCACAGTTTTTCCAACATTAGGAATTCAGATGACGTCATCTGGAGGAGCTCTGGAGAAACAGGTTAACCAGGAAACTCCATAGTAGGAGCGATGAGATGACATAATCACAACTGAAGGCTCCTACAATGATGTCATCTGGAGGCATTTCTTAGAAGTTTTCTGAGAATGCTCTAGAAGTAGAGGGATATTTTGATAATAAAGTCAGAGGGAAGGTTTTTGGCATTTATGTACATGTACTGCCCAAATACAACCAAAAGAAGCCAGTTCAAAATCAGTGAAGGTGTCCTTTAATAATATCTGGTGTTTTTAAATTATTTGTTAGTTTTATAAAGCAAAGACTCTTGTTATGTTGTATCTCAGAGTGATCCACCCCACTACCATGGCAACCGATCTCTGATGGGCATCAACTATAATGATCACAGTGTTGCCATAAACCAGGGAGCTACTGGAACACAGGTAAGAAGTTTAAGGAATCAGAAATGATGAGATTGGTTGTGTGTATTAGATTTTTATATTGTTCTATGTTTGGTGTTGTTGTGGTTGTGTGATCTAGTTTCCTGCAAGGCTGTTTATCATAGGGAAGCCAAATGAGTACCAGATGGATGGGCCTCTGCCACAGCTGCCGTCGTATGAGAGCGTTTGTGAGAAGGACAGGCAGAGACAGATCCAGGGTACAACTACACAAGGCTTAGGCCTTGGTGGCCGCCATGAGGAGGTGAGTGCGAATTTGGTTTCTGGACAGTCAAGATCCTTTTTCAGCAGTATGTGAAAGAATAAACTTAAACACATCATGAAAAAATTTAAAGCACAGTGAAACATTTTGGAAGATATTTACTTGGCACCACTTTAATGTCAGGAGGCTGTAATCCAGGCTTAGCCCAAAGACTGGATAACAGCCAGCCTAGTTCAAAAGTACAGAAATATGCAAAGCTCATCTATTAACAGATTGTATGTCCCTTGCATCAACTGTACAAAATCATAAATGTAAAGACAAGAGTTGGTGGACAGTAGTAGCTTCCAAAATCTACTGATTTTGGAAGCTACTACTGTCCACCAACTGTTCTAACACAACTGTTGTTGTTGGAAGGTTTCCCCCCAAATCTACATTGCATGTGTTGTTGTGAAGGTAGACTTAGAAGTTCTTGCATCAATCTCAACATCTGCTACTGTTTCTCAAGGATGTATACAGGTAGATAGCTACATAGCAAAAATCATAGTTAAATGTTTTCCAAGTGGCAGCAGTGTCTTTAGTCAAAAGGTTAAATGCTCAGTCCCAGCCTTCAGTTTGTAACAAAACATTCTTGATGGCTGATGGTTGATGCCAAAATAAACATTTGTGTGCTTTATTTCCTCGTTTGGGACAGGGAAACAAAACACAAAAAATCGAATTAATATTAACATAACTGTAAAGGCTTTTAGCCTTTCACCACACAATCTTTGACTGAGCACATATTCAAAAATATTCATATCATATGCATCATATCAATACATCCCTTTGAAAAAGGTCTAAAACTGAGTAATGTCTCGTTGCTTTATTCTCTTTGTCATTTCCTACTTTAGCCTCCACCAACATATGAAGAAACCCTCTGCCAGACACTTGCCACCGCACCTGTGGAACTACATCTGGCTGTTCACCCGTCGGAGCAAACCCAGAACGAGTCCTCGAACCACCTGAGTGACAACACACACAACCACAGACAACTTTCCTCATGTCCTGCACGGAGCTCCAGCTTTCTGTGTATCTGATGGACTTGTTGCCAAACCACAGCAGGAAGACTGCTACTACTGGTAAAGCCCAGAGAGTTATGCCACCATGTTCAAGAAACAAAGGAAGGGAAAATCTGTTCTTTGAGACAGAGCTGTTAATAGATTTATTACGATAATGACTCTGAAGAAAGCTGCACATTCTCTATGGTTTCATTGCAATTACTGGCTGATTTGACTATTTCCTTTACCAAGAATAGGAAAATAGGAGGATGTTTATAGGGGAGTGATTCTATATATACTACGTGGGATATTATTGGACAAATTAAATCCTCAATAAAACCATTGACAATCAGAAATGCCTTTGGGAAAAAAATACATTATTAAACTTCTATAGGACTTCCATGGAGAGATTTAGTGAAATGTTCCCTTTTCTCAAACAGAACCAAAAAAATATAATTGAAAACCCCAGGGACATCTTTACTGACATGAACAACTGAAATTTCTGCCTTGAAACAGAATGATTCTCAACTGTTTGTAGAACGTGATGTAGTTTTGCAGGTCATAAACCAGAGAACAGAAGATTAATGTTTGACTTGTCAGCACTAGTTGAAAAGTTAGAAAAGCACAAACAATATTACAGTTCATCCTGAGGCACACAGGGTATTTGTGCGGACAACCATAAATGTTAACCTCGTGGCGTTGCAAGAAAAAGTATTCAGGGCATCGGCAAAGTTAGTAGGTTAAATCATCTGTACCAAATTGTATTCACGATACAAAAAAGAAGTACAATTTTCTATGAAAAACCTTGAAAATAACAAAAGCAGTAAAATCAAAATATTAGCAAATAAAAAATACAAATATCAATAATGTAAAAATAAAACAAGAAATGCCACCAATCCAAACAGACTGACTCATTTACTCACATAACTGACAGATTATAGATGTGTAATGTTGATTACAGGAAACAATTTGAAATATCACTATATTACATTTATTTATCTTTTCTAACAGATCTGTCCAGGCCATTTTTATTTTATTTTATTATTTAACACATTCTGCTTAATCAAAAATTAAAAGCAAGGTTCACTGTTTATTTCTAACCATTTGAAGTTATTTCAGAGTTAACTTTTTCATAGAAAGGTACTAACAGTTTTATCCATATCTGTACAGACAAATCAACTATTTCAAAATATGTGTGTCTATATAAATCCAACAGAAAAACGAACGCTTTTGGCTGAATCGGGTTTTGATTGTTGGCAAGAAAAGGCCTTGGACAATCTCTAATTATATGAAGTTCAAATACTTATGTATACCGTCATTGTTACTTTGAGTGGGAAAGTGCCACAGACTAGAGTCACTCTTTAACTAGGATCAAACAGTAACCAGGGGGAACAGTAACCCACCACAATCTGAGGATGACCTGTGCTGATGTAGAGGCTCAACTGACAGTAGGTGACGGCAGTGTTTTTGTGACTCATTTGTTCTTTATAAAAGGGAAAATATTTTTGCACTGTAGGCCCATTCACAACGTAAACCCATATTAGAACCTGAGTACTTCATGACTAAATGTCTTTTTGGCAATTATACATTTCAGGAGGATTGTTCGTGGATTACGTAATCTCAAATTGGTAAATATAATTTGAAGTCTAACCCTGATTTGGGGCCCACAATGGAGCAGGGATGTACAACATCCTGTGGTCAGTTCTAGTACTGCACATTCTCAAAAACATAAATTAAAAAATATTTAAAAACGTAGTTTCAAATATCAATTATTTCTCCTGGCTCTCACATTCTGGTTGTTTACTGTATCTCACCTCTGTACGTACCTATTGGACTATTGTTTTACTCTAGTTGATGTTCTGCATTTTATTTTTTATTGTCAAATATGTTACTGCTTTTGATTGATTATGAATTCTGAGAGAACTTTACTCTGGCTCCTCAGAGGATAAATACATATGTTATTACCTTTAAACAGCTTTACCTTTAAAGACACAGCTTGTCACCACTCTTTTTTACCGGAAACAAAGAACAAACAGGACCTTAGAAGGTGAATTCTTTCTTATTTCTCAAATCTAGGTCAAAAAAGGCATTTATATATTTTTCTGAGGATCATAGCATTAATGTATTTCTGGAAATAATCAAGGTAATCATGTTGAATACCTAACGTTGGAGTAATAGAATGACATCTTGTGGTCGTTTCTTGGTGTTGCACTCTTTCCCACAGTGGATATAGAAATGGGCAAACATTTACAGTGATGTGAAAAAGTGTTTGCCCCCTTACTGATTTCTTATTTTTTTTTGCATGTCACATTTTAATGTTTCTGATCATCAAACAAATGTAATTATTAGTCAAAGATAACACAAGTAAAATCATCATGTGGTTTTTAAATGAAGGTTTTTATTATAAAAAATAAACCAAAAACCACATTACCAAAAACATTTTTGCCCCCCCTGTTGAAATATAACTTAACTCTGGTTCATCATACCTGAGCTTAATTTCTCTAGCTGCACCCTGGCCTGATTGCTGCCATACCTGTTTGCAATCAAGAAATCACTTAAATAGGACCTGCCTGACAAAGTGAGGTAGGCCAAAAGATCCTCAAAAGCTAGACATCATGCCGAGATCCAGAGACATTCAAAAACAAATGAGAACGACAATATTTGAGATTTATAAGTGTGGAAAAGGTTATAAAGCCATTTCTACAGCTTTGGGACTGCAGCGAACCACAGTGAGAGCCATTATCTACAAATGGCAAAAACATGGAACAGTGGAGAACCTTCCCAGGAGTGGCGGGACGACCAAAATGACCCCAAGAGTGCAGCGACAACTCATCTAAGAGGTCACAAAAGACCCCAAAACAACATCCAAAGAACTGCAGGCCTCACTCGCCTCAATTAAGGTGAGTGTTCATGACTCCACCATAAGAAAGAGACGGGGCAAAAATGGTTTGCATGGCAGAGTTCCAAGACCACTGCTGAGCAAAAAGAACAAAGGCTCGTCTCAGTTTTACCAGAAAACATCTTGATGATCCTCAAGACTTTTGGGAAAATACTCAGTGGACTGAAGAGACAAAAGTTGAACTTTTTGGAACATGTGTGTCCCATTATGTGGCAAGTAACACCGCATTTCAGAAAAAGAACATCATGCCAACAGTAAAATATGGAGGTGGTAGTGTGATGGTCTGGGGCTGTTTTGCTGTGTCAGGACCTGGAAGACTTGCTGTGATAAATGGAACCATGAATTCTACTGTGTGTCAAAATATCTTGAAGGAGAATGTCCGGCCATCTGTTCGTGACCTCAAGCTGAAGCGAACTTGGATTCTGCAGCAGGACAATGATCCAAAGCACACCAGCAAGTCCATTTCTGAATAGCTGAAGAAAACCAAAATGAAGACTTTGGAGTGGCCTGGTCAAAGTCCTGACCTGAATCCAACTGAGATGCTGTGGCATGACCTTAAAAAGGCGGTTCATGCTCGAAAACCCTCCAATGTGGCTGAATTACAACGATTCTGCAAAGATGAGTGGGCCAAACTTCCTCCACAGCGCTGTAACAGACTCCCTGCAAGTTATCAAACGCTTCATGCAGTTGTTGCTGCTATGGGAGGCCCAAGCAGTTATTAGGTTTAACCCTTTTTTGACACAGGGCAATTTGGTTTTTGATTTTATTTACCATTAATAATAAAAACCTTTATTAAAAACTGCATGATGTGTTAACTTGTGTCATCTTTGACTAATAATTAAATTAGTTTGGTGATCAGACAAATTAAAGTGTGAAAGACATGCAAAAAAATAAGAAACCAGTAAGGGGACAAACACTTTTTCACACCACTGTATAGACAGAAGAGGATTTGTGCCTAAGTGTGCATCAAAACAAAGATCAACAGCCTGGGGGATGACTGAGGAGTAGCTGCATTGTTCCAATGGCGACTGTGCTATGCAGCTGGCCGACACTCACCGGAGCAGGGTTCAGTGTCTTGCTCAAGGACACTTCAACATGTGACCAGAGGAGATGGGGATCTAACCAAAAACTGTGGGACGGCGGTGGTACCTCCAGTGACACAGTTGCCCACAGTGGTGGAACATAGCAGCGTGTCTGTTTGATGTGTTTTCAATAGTTTTTGAACAGTAACAGACGTCTTCGGCACAGACAAACAAGCAAATCCTGGCTGTACGCTGACAACTAACCAAACCAGAGAGAAGATTCAGTGTTGGTTGTCTGTATGGGGATTGTGAAGAATGATTGATTTAGAAAATTGAATGCAATCATCTTTTAGTCGTTAAAACGCTGCTGATGTATCAGTGCTTCAGTGATAACCCCTAGAGTAGATCACACTCTGAAAGGGATCATGCTGCATTCCTGTTCTTTTGTTACATGATCATAAAACATTATGCAGGATTCTACGTGTATTCAAGTACTTTTACACTCTTGCATTAATTGTTTTAATTGTCTCTTCCACCATTGACCAGTATAACACTCAATAAATCCCTTGACACAAAACTTGACACAAAAAGTTTTATATGTGCAAGTCAGAAGAACTTGCACATATAAGACTGTAACTATCACAGTAAATTAAATCAAGTCAAAGGTCTGATGACTGACAAACAATTCACTGTAATAAATACAGTCAATATGTTGTATTTTGGCAAAAGTGCTGTTTAAACAGGTTCTGATGACTAGCTTTAGTTAGGAATTCACTTCTATCATGGTCCATAAATATAAAATACTGGAATCACTACATGGTTGACTCCTGACACGATGCCAGATGACACAATCTGTAAATCTCTGAAAACTTTCTTATTATATATGTTATGCTGTTTTATTTTGGCTAAATCATCTACAAATTCCCATATCACAGCTGAAATAGGTTTAAAAACTTTGTACAGAAGGTCAAGTCGTGAGTCTGACTTTTGACTAACTGCTACCATCTCTGTTGACAAGTGAAATCCCCTAATATTAGTCACAGACACAAGCAAGAGTTGCCACATGTCTCCAGGGTGCATGTAATGCCAGTCCATAACTCCAAGTTCTCCGTAATCTTGACTGCCACAAAAATATAAAAAAAACAAACAAACAAAATGAGTCCACTTTTAGACCATGTCCAACAGTCTGAACTTGCCCTCCTGTTTTACTGGCATGACACTGATGAAAGTCTTGTAGAGGACAGCTCCTTTAGGCAGTTTTGTGATGACCTGTGTGGCCTCCTGGCTGCGTGGAGGTGGGATGTAGACCTCCTTGGTGAACTTCACATAACCATCTTCCAAGGCATAGAGTGTTTTGTTGGTTCCCATCCCAACCTGCAGGACAGAAGATACAAGATGTTAAAATTAACAAGTATGTCTGGAATAATAACATTTTGAGATACAGAATGTATCAGCACTTACATGTGCTCCAGGGTGATACCTTATCAGCCTCTGGGTTGCAAGGATGTTACCTGCATGGACAAAGTTTCCTTGACAACAGACAGAAAGAAATGTTAGAGGTCCTCTGCATCCCTGTCATTACTATCATTAGTTTGCCACACTATCACAAGTTGGTACTAAAATTAATACTTTGGACCAATTTACATTGGTTTCCAAATTCATAAAATCCCTTTTTTAATCAAAGCGACAGAGACAGCCCATCAAAGTTCATATCTTAGTAGACTGTGTGTTTACAATGTGTACATACAGACAGTTCAGTTGGAAGACATTTGTGCGCTGGAATAAGAGATGGACCCTGCACAACCAAGCCTACATAATGTACTTATAAGAATTACTAGATTAATTGACCAATATTGATGACAGTCTTTAAAAATGACATTAACAGGATTCCACACCCACATTTTTTAAAAGTCCATCTGAAAAAACAAATGTGTCAAGAACTTTTGCTGCTAAGGAATGAGCTTGTCATATCATTCCAAACAAATTAATGTCTCATTCTTAACTGTAACTCTGACTTTTAACTTATACATTGCATCAGATGTTCATTTTATATATTGTCTGTAATGTAAGACTGAAGAGTAGCTGAAAGCAAAGGAACTTTAAATAAGTGCAAGGTTATCACTTTGAACACAAAGTGTGTTGAAATCATGGGTAATTACCATCTTGTTTCTTGAAGCCATATCTGCGACCAGGACTCTTTCCTCCGACGTTCTTACTACTCCCACCAGCCTTCTTTGACGCAAACCTCACACAGTCCAGGAGAGAGGACTGACCAGGCACCACCAGACCTGAATTCAGCAGGACACACACAGGTATGCTGTCACCACATCAAACCCCAGACGGAAAATCTGACCGTACGTTGTTTTGTTTCTTTCATCCAGCAACATACACAGAAGCATCATCATACGCAGTTAATCGAGTCAAAAGAAAAGAGACATTTTAGTAATATCATTAAAACTATAGGTTGGTGCTGTCACGTGTCCTCATTGATCATACGGCTGTTATTTTCTAGAAAGAGCGTGTAAACTTGTTTTATTAAAAAAATAATTTGTGAAGCACAAAATAACGCTATTATGATCATAGTTACATTTGTATTCAGAGCCTATGATGGTGCTGACTGTAACTTTGCACAATAAAAATACAGGCAGCTAAATTAGCTTGTAAACCAACTCCGGAGTTAAAGCTATTTAATCACAGAAAAAAAACGTATTTTAGGATTAAACAAACCAACGTTTCGAAATGTTATGAGCGAATTGTAACAAATTGGAGACTGTTTTAAATAGTAACAGAAAAGCTTCATTACCTGCTCTAGACTTGAGCATCAAGGACACCAAGGCTGCCATCTTGGACAACGTCGTCTACGTCCCGGTACTTGCGTCACATCCGGATACGTTTGCTGCATTCAAGACTGAAAATCCTCTAAGCCAAAAATCCCAACCCGAAAGTGAACACAATTACAACAGTTACAGATACGATTATGTTAACACAATGTTTACACGAGTACATTGGACTGTGGCTAAAATGAATACTGCTCTTTTTTAATAAAACGCAAACATGTGTGTTACACACTGCATGCACGGGGATGTAAGAAGTTTCGTCTGCCCCATAACTGTGAACGCAACACCACTTTGCAACCCGGGGAAATCAAATGCAACAGAAGGTAGAAGCGGAAAGTGTTTGTGGGGTTTTTGTCTGTGGATGAATCACATTTATTCTGCGTTATAACTGGGCGTATGAGTGACTAACATATATACTTCATACATATACTTCAGGTATCGTGCTGTTCTATAAACGACCAAATGCTTTCGAAGGGAGCATGTGAACCGCAGCATGAAGCTACTTTAGCTAAACGCTCGTTGCTGCGCGTTCAGGCTCCGATTTCCCCTCGTATTTGTTTCTTTCGAATACAAAAAGCCATTATAACGTCGTTCCAAAGTTTTCCTTTTATCTTATAGTGTGAATGGCGATAAAAAGCAGCGATTTAAACGCAAAACAAGACGCCGATTAACGTCATTGGGGGGAATTTACTATAATGCCTATCTTTATGAATGCTTTAGGTCGTATGTCCACGTGCTAACATATTGAGAAATCTGTAATTGGCAAACTTTAAGTTTGAACCAATTTGTTATTTTTATTTTTTTCTGTTAACAGAAAGATGAGCACTTATTAGTCAATTCCTTTCTGGTTGGTGATTCTGTTATAATTCTGTCTCATATTTCTATATAGATTGACTTTTGGCTGGAGATGAAAGAATATGGGCAGCTACAGTGACGCCACCAGTGACCTGGACGACGAGTTGCCTGTATTTGACTTCCTCCAGCCTGGTCGACAACTTGGCCAGTTGTTGAGCGACGCAGACAAAAAGGACGTTGTTCACCTGGATGACTGTAAGGCAGAGGATGCAGCCATCTCCTCTACAGCGAAGGGTAACATGGGAGAATGTGCGCGAGTGGCTGATGTGATGATGATCAGCAGCAGTTCTGATGATGATGATGCACCATATGTCCCTCTGGTGCAGAGACTCAAAGAGAGACAGGGCAAAGTTATTTGTGCCTCCTCCACTGTCAGAAATGGCATAGATGCTCATCAGTGTTCACCATCCAATCTGGCCTCCTGCCAGAAGAAGCTTCCAGAGTCAGGTCCCCACTCAGCTTCCATCAGGTTAAAACAGTCAACTGCAGGGCCTCAGATGGCTCAGAGGAGGAGGTGGCGGCGGCAGTGGCTCTCCCCCAACGATGGCTGCCTCAGAAACCTCTTTCCAGTACAGGGAGCACTGACATGTCTCCTGCCAAGAGAAAACCAGCCAAGTGGACGGCAGAGGAGATCCAAGCCTCCAGGGAGGAGGGTCTAAAAAGAAGGCAAATCAGGGAGAGACAGCAGAGGGACAAGGAGGCACTTAGGCTGGAACAAGAGAGACAGAAAGCAGAGAGGAAGGCTTTGGCAGAGGCTTCCAAGGCCCTGAGACCGGACGAATGTATCAAGCACATGGTGGTGGCTGTGGACCCTGGTGAGGAGAAAACATAAATGTATACAGAAGCTATTAGCAAAATCACTAGGGACTTGTTTGTGGCATATGTGCCCGTAGATTTGCTGTATTGAAGACAATTTTAGACTGCAAATAAAGCTTGTGTACTTAGAGTCTTGTGCCTTGATTGCACTAATAAATATGTTAAATGGGTGTATTGAGTATAGTGTTTGGTTAAATGTTTGTGTGCAGCTCTCTTACAGCTGGAAGGAGGTGGAAGTCTGCTGACATCATTGCAGGCTCTTGGTTGTAGTTGTGCCATAGAGAAACAACCTATCCCACGCAGTGTCAGCTGGATGAGGAGAGTTGCCTGTGCACAGGTGATAACACACACACAATGTCCTTATTGCCTTGCTTTATTTAACACAAAGCATTTAAAAATGCTTGTCAGATTTCCTACTAAAATATGATGTAATAACCTTAAAGCTTATGTAACAATGGTTGTGAACATGGTCGTATATTTACTTAATAATACTACGTTTAGAATGAATAACAGAGGGATGATGTCGTGTTTTCCCTTTGTGTTTCAGAATGATATAGTGTGTGTACCAGAGACTTATGTCGTGATGCAGGTGGCAGTAGATGACTTCATCACTCTGATCCACAGCTACATTCAGGTTGGTAGCTAGAATAGTGGTGTCCCATCTTCTCAAACAGCTATAACAGCATCTGGAGAGTGAAGGATTACTCTTTAAAAATGAGACAAAGGGTGTTTTGGTTGATTTAGACCTTTTCGTCTTTTCAGTTTTGTCTGGATAAAAGCAGCAGGTCTGAAAGTTTCCTCAGGCCATGATCCAAATCAGAAAACAATAATTTTGTTTGACAAAAAAAAAAAGACGCCAGGATCAAAATGAGCCATGGTTCATTAGTTGACTAATGCGAAAACACCTAATGGAAGGCTCAGAATTTCAGACGAATTTAAAACAAACTTAAGGCAGACTATCATCACTGCTTAAACAACAGAAGAAGAAAAAAGAAAGAAAGAAAGGACAAAGCTGAAACAATCTATGGTAGCAGTGGGGAGACGAGGATATGATCTATTTGATAACAGCATGCTCAGAGAGAGCAATAAAGACTAAAACAATTCCATAAGAATGCTGAAATGCATAACATTTAATTCTGAGAGAATGAAAAAAATGGGGATATTAAAGGACAAAGGAAGAGCAATGGCACTTAAAAGTAAAAACATACAATAAGAGTACATAAAAATGCTGTATAAAGGGAAAGGCCCACATAGGTGATTAGTAAAGTATGTAGGTATTTCATGCAAAGAGTAAAACTAAAACTAACTATAATAGATGGATACAATTGAACAAAAGCTTGGTTCAGACTATCAGGTGTAAAGTCACCCATTCAATTCATGAAACTTTATTTAAAAATTACAACAAGGTCATCTCAGGCACTTTACATAATAAAGTCAAGACTATACAAAAGCTGTGCCTTTGAGTTATCTGTCCTTCAGAGTGGAAAGTGGAGAGAAAAGAACAGAGCAACAAAAGCAACAACAAAACATTGAGCAGGTTAATAGGACCAGTAGCTGCACACTGGAGGAAGTCACCTTTTGGGAGAGAGAGAGGGGAAAAAGAGGGAGAGAGACGACTACGGGACAAAGAAGACACAGAGTTAATGCAAACAAATCAAGACTCTAAGCCTTGACTATAACCATTTGTTTATCAAAAGGAAGAGTCTTAAAAACAGGAAGCCTTCAGATGAACTTGAGATTTCATTTTTAATTCTGGGAACCTGCATTTGGGAAGTTTAAGTGGTCTAGTAGGATGATATGGTACTAAGAGAAATTTTTTGAGGGTTTCAGAAATATGATCTCTCTTACCAATCCCAGTCAGTAATCACATTTTGCAGGCTTTTTGAAACAATTTTTCTTGATGTTGAATATCTCCAGGGCTTAGCAGAGGAAGTCAATAAAGCAAACAAATCAAGACTCTCTTTCAATGTCAGATGGGATTTCATTTAAACAAGAAGGAATTTTTTGAGTTTGACATTGAAATTAGTTTAAGATAAACTTTGACTATTAGTTTAAGATAAACTTTGTTAAAAAATAGAGGCCTCTAAAACATATAGTATATTTTATGCCTACATAAATCTTTGAATCTTGATTTCTGATCAAAGATCAAGCTCTCCTTGCGCTGCATGTTATGCACAGATCATGATATGACGTTAACTACTCTCTCTTAGCTTGTCACTTATCTGCAGGGGTGGAGCCTGATGTTGTAAACGCTGGGGTCTCACATCCAACAACAGCTGACATTATTTACTATTTGAACAGAATGAACTTCCTCTGCAGATGGCAGCAGAGCCTTATCTCACAGTTCTCAACAGAGCATCTATTGTCTATTGTCTAAATTTTAATTCATGAACCTGAAACTCCACTGGTACATGCTGTTGCTGAATCAGTTTGGATGGAGCCTGCTGAGGTTAGCTAGAAATGTCCCTATGTTCAATTAGCAATCCTGCTCACAAATCTAATCGACAATGTTAGAAAAGATCTTTAGTCGAAGATGATTCCACAGAAATATAACTGGCTCTCTACTGCTCTGCCAGCTCTGTCAAAAAGATGATTTAAGTGATTTTGAGAAAGATTAAGACTTAGATTTTTAATAATCTTTTTGAACTGCATGCCGCAAACACAGAAGTTGTGACTGGGCAACACAAGGCTGAAAAAGTTACTGATATATCTAACAAATAATGAGTTTAACTGGCAACAGGTCAATATCATGACTGGAAGAAAAATGTAATCTCAGAGAAGCTAAGCATCTCTGAAATAAGGATTTGGCGAAGACACTGTAAAAAATGCACAGGCAAATAATTTAAAAACATTGCTCAACATAAAATTACAAATCATTCATCATCATCTGTGAATTATGTTTATTTAAATATTCCTCTGAATGTTTTAAAGACAAAATCAACAGAAATCTCTGTACATAAGTAACAAGTCCAAAAACCAGTTTTGAATGACCATTATATTTGGACCCACTGGACACCACTGCATTAAAAACAGACACTACTACTAAAAAAAATCACTACCGGAACGTCTCTGACAACCATTGTCAATGAACACAATTCGTTTCCTCATCCACAAATACAAGTTAAAACTCTACCATAAAGATAAACAGATATAAAAAATGCACTGAGGTCAAGTAGAAAACTGTCCCCTTGTCTACTTACTCAAAATTGCATGCATGCTTGTTAAGGAACTATATGACTCGTTATCAGAGCATAGTTCCAAAGCCAAAATCTGTGATTGTATTTGGGCACAGCACAAGACACAGCAAACATCATTGAGGGGTCAAATTGTTGCTGAATGATATGTACAGGTTTTTTTAAGAACATGCTGTCATCCAACGGACATATGTTTCAGAGAAAATATTGTATATTTTAGCAACGCAATGTTAAACCTCATTGTGCACGTATTACGACAGTGTCGGTTCGCAGTAAATAAGTCCCGATGCTAAACTGACGTGCCTGCAGTCCAGTCCTGTCACACACTGATAATATTTAGATTATTATGAGGTGAAAATGCAACAGAGGGCATCATTTAAGCAGCTGAAATTCTATATCAAGCAAGAATGTTAAAACGTGTCAGTTCCAAACACAGCGTGTTGTTAAAAGAAAAGGTGGTGCAGCAGCAGCAGTATGACAGCAGGTTTACATCCATCCAATATGTAAACCACTCATCCTATTAGGTGTCCCAGAGGTGCTGGAGCTTATACCATCTGTCAGTGGGGAAAATACAGGGTACACCTGAGACAGATCGCTAGTTTATCACACGGTCAGACATAGAGAGAGAGAGAGAGAGACAACCGTTTACTCACCTATGGGCAATTTAGAGTCACAGGTTTATATAACAATATCCTTTATGTCCCACTGCATTCACTGTATCTGATGTAGGAAGAGAGGCACGGCAAGTCGGACTCTGGTCCCACGCTGACGTCCTGGGTGCAAGAGCAGCAGACATGTAATCCAGGCAAAGTGCTCAGTCTGGTTGTCATTGACCTGGAAAAATACTTCAGGTAAACACAGATCAAATTTTGGAACTGTCAGACATTTTTTATTCAGCATGTCTAAATCACCATACTCTCCTGGGGAATGAAAACTGTGAAATGCCACCTGAGGATAGACTGCTTAATTGGGTGGAGAAGGCAGAGGAGATAAGTGGCTCACACTGTGAATGTGTACAACAGTGTGAAGTATAGCACTTGATGAAATGGGAGAAAACAACAAGGAATGGCACTCAGGGACTGTGTAAGCTAACCCAAACATATCCTCTGCTGCTGGAAGCAAAGTCACCCATCAATGTCAGCAGAGTCTGGTAGGAAAGGAAATGGTGTGAAAATATGTGTGAAGATTGGAAATGGAGCAAAGAGAGCAGCCCAGCCTCACTGAGAATGTCATGAGACAGACTGAGATTATAAACTTTGGTTGTCAGGTCCCACAAGTCACAAAGCCAGAAGAAGTTTCGAGAGGCTGTTTGTGATGGAGATGAAGGAGGGAGGAAAAGGGAAGAAGAGAAAGAAGAATGGAGGAGCTCAGCTGCTACGTGAGGTGTCACGAGTTGAAGTCGAAGAGGTGCGTCAGTTGGTAATTAATATGAAACGAAATTACGCTGCCTTAAATTTCCATTCATTTAGCCATTACAGATGGTGTGATTGAGGTATTTTAATGCAATTGAGACCAAATTAATGTCCAATTAATAGGCTTTACATTTTAATAGTATTTTAATATGTTATCTGCATGATTTTGGCCATTACGTTGACCAAAGAACACATTAACACATTTATACCTTAAAAAGTATGATTTAATTCATTATTTAGTTTTTATGAAAACTTAGGCATGTTTTTCAGGTTTGTAAATCTTTGATCTCAAAATTATATTAATTTCATCATTAATGAATTTCTTGAGTGATCTTAATAAGATTTAAATGAATAATTAGTATAATATATACTTTTCTGCATAACTTAATAACTTTTTAAAGGGGTAAAAATCCCTTAAAATTGGCCAAAACAGATAAAACTGCCATTTATTTTGTAAATCTAAAGGACAATATTTTTTGAAGCTAAGGGTAAAATTAAGTCACTGCTTTATTGCATTTGTTAAATTTTAAGTTTTTTTTTGCCCCGGAAAAAGCTTATATAAAAACCATGATAACCATTACCGATAAGTGACAAATAATTTGAGTTGCATTTTATTCATTTCTTTAAAAGTGATAAAGTGAAAAGGTATGGTTTTTGCTGTTTTCTACATTTTAATTGGCGTTTGTCATTGTTTAAATAATCTTAAAAAAATCTAAATTTAGAATAATTTCCATAAGATTCAGATGTTATGTGTCCATTTGAAGAAAATTTACATAAAAAAAGGAAAAATATGTTTCCTTACCTTCATTACACATTTGAAAAGTCCTTAGGCAAATGTCACGTATTAATAGATAGGAATGATTCAATTATCTCCTTATTTTTTACAAATGGATTTCAAAAATGTGTAACTTTTTAAAATTAAGGTAAAAATGTAATAACCAAATATCATTATTTAAATTGAGGGTTTTTTTGCATTTTTAGGGCTAAATGAAAGATTTATGTTTTTAGTGTGTTTTTGATCATAGTAAACCATATATTTCTCTGCTTCAATATCCCATCAGGCATTGGTACATCTCCAGCTTCACACTGGTGTCTCAGTCCGCGTCTTGTCAACCTGGAAAGACTTTTCGGATCACATCTCCATGACAACGAAAGCGGTTGCAGAGGCCCCTTTCAAGTAAGCAAGCTTTTGTCTTCCTCTTCATAACACCCTTTCTCTCAGATCAAATAAGAATGTCTCATGTTGCCGCGTGTGTTTGCAGGAGAGAGAGAGAGCAGACGGGCTTCTCTTTCTACCTTGAGAGTGAGTGGGCAGGAGGGCAGCGGGTGGATAAAGCTGGTAAGGGCCTAATGCAGGTGTGGAAAAGACAGATCCAACAGTTGAACAGAGTCAGTCCTGACATAGCCTCAGCCATCCTGGCAGCTTATGCCTCCCCACAGCTGCTCAAGAAGGTACAGTCACAGCTGAGACTTTAATGATACCTGAAATGTATCATCTTTGTGCAGTTTAGCTTTTTATGGAAGCTGCCAATATGCGAAATTATTTCTTATCTGACCAAGCCAATTTGAATGAATTGCCTTTTACATTATTACAAGATTTTGTGCGTGATATGAATATCTCCCTTTCTTAATACTACATAACCAAGTTCTTCTTACCCTAACACAATTTGGCTGTTTGTCGTAAGGAGTTTACAAGGGAAATGATCCCCGTGGAGGTTCAAAGCTAAAGGAAACACATCTTAAATCTGAATGTTTTCATTTGTTTTTACAGAGACATCTAAAGACATATTTCAGTGCAGGTTTTTGACCCATGTCTCCACAGGCTTGGGCTTTGTGTAAGACAGAGCACGACAAGGTCTCTCTGCTGTCGGACCTTCTCATCCGCAGAGGAGAAGGTGTGACCTCCACGACTCGGCGAGTCGGTCCCGAGCTTTCCAAACGCCTCTTCATCATGATGAACTCCTGTGATCCTGAGCAGACTCTGGACTCCACCATGTGACCTTTTTTAATATGATTGTTTCTAATCTTGTTCTTAACACATTGTGTAGTCCAAACTGTGAATCTGATACAATGTTACTTTTTATTTTATGTATATATTGAATGTTTAATCAAATTAAATTTTTTGAACAATGTTATCACTAAGTATTAATTTGTAAATGACTTCAGGTAAGTTGATAAAGAGAAACCGCCTGGAAAAAAATAACCATTTAAAGCATTTGACGTTCGTGTCTTCATTTCCCATCATGAAACAATTGAAGTGTGTCAATCCTTTGTGGACAGGAGGTAGTAGCTGATTATCTAGTCGTAAAATGAAAGGGGGGGGGGGGCTGTGCAGTGGCAGGCTGTAGTACTGTAAAGGCTGAACAGGTAATAATCATTTTAACTTCATCTAACACTGAACATCAAAGTCACTCTGGTGACTTCTGAGAAAAGCAGTGTGACACAGGTCTGGGAAACTGCTGAAGATTATTATCAGTTGGTGCAGGTGTTACAGACGAGCTTTTTGCAGTTGCCAACAGCTCGGCTCATTTTTAGTGTTTCTCAGTGTGTGTAGCTGTGGCCCTGGAGGCAGAGTAGGTCACGTACGAGTCACAGAGGATTAACCACGTTGCCCACTGTTTGACTCCATGAGATGAGAATCTCTGTGGTACACATGTCACAGTTCATATATTTCAAACACAAAAATTCCAGTATAAAAACAAACCTATCGAATCTGCACTTTTGCAAACACGGCTGGGTTACTACTATTCTATAATGAGGTCCTGAACACCCAATATCAACAAATAGTTTAGCTGTTACTCATCTCCAGAGACACTGGAGTAAGCATGCAAAAATGTAAGAAAAAAAAAATCTTACACAAATCTTACACAAAAGGTGTTACCATGTTATGTTATTTAACATACAAGTGTGAATACCATGGAATAAATAGTTCATTGTCTCTTAATCTGAAACACTAATTCTTCAGCAAGAACAAATTAAATAACTTCACTGTTTCAGTAAAAAAAGTGAAATTACTGAAAGCATTTATTGTAGCTCAAAATTGTAGCCAGGTGTTTTTGTATTTATTTTAATGTTTCTTTTTTTTTTGTTTTTTTAAGATGAATTATGAACTTTGCTGGTCACTGGGGGCAAATCAAATTAATTGGGTGTAGTTTAGAAAAGTGCACAGCTGATTATATAAAGCCCTAAAATTCACATTGCACGTCAGGACAAACACCAAAACGTAAAGGAACTCTCTATAAAGTTCTAATCTTTGTCGTTAGGCTTCTCAGTAAGAGCATCTATAGCCAGTAAAGGAAGACTGGTTGGAATAGAGAGAAGGATGCAGAAAAATGGAGAAAGTCTTCAAGAAAAGCTGATCCTTGATTAACCTGTCTGACCTCGAGTGACCCAACCAAAGCCCAGACCTACGGGGGAACTTTGGTCATTTGTCCACAATTATTATACAGATGCTAAAACCAACAATGAATCTCCTCAGTTCACGGTCAGTGGCCATCAGTCTGGAGCCTGGATTAGCTTGTTTTAGGATTAGCTGGTCCTTCATATTTGTCCAAAAATAATTTAAAACACATCCGTTCCACACACTGTCAAAATATTACTCAAACCTTCTAGTTCTTCAGGTGGTCCCGGGCATGCAGCTCAGGTCACTACACTAAACTACAGGATTACT
Source organism: Channa striata (assembly GCA_033026295.1). Lineage (NCBI taxonomy): Eukaryota > Metazoa > Chordata > Actinopteri > Anabantiformes > Channidae > Channa > Channa striata. Next base: position 21,309,898 of record CM065186.1, on the reverse strand, counting down.
GACGCAGTGCATAGTGAACGACAGTAAACTAAAAATTAGTCATATCACAAATTCACTTTGGTGAATTACTATTAAAAAACAGCACTGAACTGTATTTTACAGAAACTGTATTTGTTAGTTACAGCATATTAACCTGTGAGATAAAACCCACAATGTGTGTTAATGGGAATGTTTTAAATTGAGAGTTATTGGGAACAGAGAAATGTACACACAAAAGGCACAAGAGTTACATTTTAACAAATATGTCTCTTGAATAAAGACACAAAACAGCGTGGTGAAATTGGACAGCTAATATCTTCTGTCCCTCCCTCTTCAGAGCACATAAACGTCCACAGGTCACTCCAGCTCGAGGCCTCTAACAAGGACATGATTCCGTCTGCCTCCACGTGCACACTGTAAATGTCCTGAAAGTCATGGTACCTTTAACAAAGACTAATCGCTGGTGGAAATGTCTGGAGGGTTTCTCCAAAGCTTGTGAGTATTGCTGTGCTATTTATGTGAAGTCTTGTCAGCACAGATCACTGTGGGTGCTTGGGAAATATATCTCAACAACTATTTAATCTTTTAAACAAACATCGTGCACAAAAGTTTGAGACGATGAATAAAACATGGTTGGATCGTACTATTAGCAACATTTTGAAGCAGAAGCCAAATGTGAAAAGATGAAAAACTCTTTCCATAACTGTACTTCAGTACTTTCCCTGAAAGCAGAGACAGTACAGAACACACTAATGTGGTCTTTTCCCAGTCGGTGAGGACGATCATTATTCACTGGAGTAATACGGACAGTCAGGAAGAAATGAGCCAGTGACTGATGTTCTGAAAAACATGGACACGAACACCAAGGATAAAGTGTATTTTAGATGAAATGCCTCAAACTACATTTTTTCATTGATGCTACTATGATTTCATCAGAGATGCTGTGAATGGCTCTCGTGTGTGATGTGATTAAAACTATTGATACATCTTGCTGTGATCTTCATGGTTAACAGTCAACAGATGGTTTATTATTAGCATTATTATTCATATTATTCCTATATTTTGTAGTATTTTGTATATGTGTAATAAGGTGAAAAATGTTTTAATTCATGTTTTGTGGCACCTGTTTTTCACAATTGATCCATTGCATTTATTGGACGGGGCTTTCCCCAACTTCCTCAGTTACCGCTGCATAATACACCAACTAGCGTTATGTGCAAAAATGCTCAACTTGAAAGACATAATGGCTGTGGCAACAAATATCTGCCTGTTTTATTTACGCCACATGTCTTCAAAGATGGCTGTTCGGTACGCATCTGGAGAAGCCTGACTGTGGCCAGTTTTTTGCGGCCTGCAAAAAAATCTACAGACTTTTATTGTGCAACATGGGTTCATGCAAGTTATGCAAGTTATGCAAGGTACGCCAATATATATTGTACATTTTAAAAATATTCAATATATTTATAAATAAATATATGGCACATGTATAAACTACATGGCAACGTCTTGTGGTTTAGGGCCGTTGGAATTATTCTGTATCTATGTAGGAGGGGTAGGGGGCCTTTTACTCACCGATGCCCCCGGGCATTTTCTCACGATCTGTTCATGTTTGTAACAAATTAAGCGCCACAAATAACAGTTATCCTCATACTATCTGAAAAAAAATAAAATTGTAGGATTCAGGGTCTAAACAGACAATCTGTCCATGTACAAATCCATCTCTCAGTGTACATACGTTCCCTTTTGTAACTTCAAATCCAGCAGCTTGAAACTGTAAAAAGTGGCACATCACACTGTGGAGTCCAGATTTTTGGTCCAGAAAATTGCTCTGCATTTTAGAAGAACAGTCTTTAAACAGATTTTGGAATGATATTCCAGACTAGGTACCTGTATCTTTGACAATGGCAGCAATGCAGATAGTTGAATCGAACTACAATTGCTGCTTTTTAATGGTATGTCTCTGTCAGAAAATCCGTTTACATGCATGTCAAAATGTACAATGGTCAAGTGAACTGTTGTAGTTGTAGTTTTGTACGAGCAGATGACATGTTTGTTATATACATCTACTGCATAACAGCTTCCATGACCATATAGTGAATGTACTGCAAAAATGTCTCAGTGCTAAAACAATATGTTTAATTTACACCATGCAGACACAAACATGTGCACCCACTAATGTTTCACATTATTATACAGTGTGTGTGTGTGAGGAGTCTTGCTGTGCCTGTCCCTGTTTGTGGTTACATGGTGGGCAGTGGTAAAATGTGGCCACAAATCCGCTCCACTTCGCTTTGCAGTGCCCACGGCTCATTTCCGCCGCATTAGCAAAAATGGAAGCCGACCAAGAAGAGACGAGTGCCAGGAACAGAGGAAAAGAGAGAGGACGAGCTGGATGGGTAACAAGCTGTTAAATGGGCTTAAGAGATGAGCGACAATCTAGGTCCTGCATGTAAAGACTCAACAGTCCATATAGGACAGAACTAAACTGGGAATTAGTGGAACATATTGTCTGTGGCTGTGCAGATTCAGGACTTCACAGATCCTTCCATACCCCACTAAAACCTGTTGGCTAAGATTTCCTCCAATTCTGTTAATATTGTTAAAGCACATATGATATTAGAGGTCTTCTTGTCAGCGCCATAATTATAGCTAGTATGTCCCTACTGTGCCTGCCAGGACATTTAGGACACCACCAGCAGAGCCACACATGGTCAGGTTAAGGTACAAAAGCTATTTATACTTGATTATAAACAACAATCTATTCTAACGATCATGCGCCCTATTGACCTGGATTACTCCTCCCTTAGGTCCCTGCAGCGTCCATCAGTCCATGTGAGAGTTTGTACAAAGGAGCTGGCAGCATAATGCCCAGGCCAGTTTACTTGGACGTGTCGTTGCATACGGCTTCTCTGGGTAATATCTGGATAAACTCAGGATTCCAGTGCATGTCTGAAAGGGGCTTCAGTAGGTAACAAACCTTTTTATTTCCCCCTCTAACAGCCTTTTGAAGCAGTGATAGTTTATAGGTGATAGGAGTGCTCTGGTTTTGACAGACTTGAAAATGTTTAGAAATAAATGGGCTCAACCAGTCCATCCCCTGAGGCCCACCCGCAATGACAGAGTCTGTTTCTAAGAGTCTGACAGACAGAGTCTGAACTAAATCAAATACCAATGTAACCCTCGACTGAGATTTTTTTTGCTTGCTGTGTACCTCACTCGTAAGGATAAAAGCGTCTGGCAAATGACTAAATGTACTGTGAAAGATGTTGTTCATAGTGACGCACCCCCACGGAATTGCCACCTGACACTGCAGTTCCTTTCAGCAACATATTTCAGTGTCTTTCAGTTCATTACTTTTGATTTTATGGCCCAAAACCTTATGACTTTGATTCAGTCGAAGTGTGTTTTGCAAAAGCTGTTTTCGGTGAAAAACGTCCGATGAAACTCACAGTACATTACCTGCCCAGACAGTCTCACAAATAAAGTTAGGGAGTAGATGCTCGCCAGATCCATGACTCCAGATGTAAACTATGCTCATGTCTCTGTGTAAAGGCTGCATATTAGAGCCCTTTGTAACAATCCAGGTCTAGTCATTCTCCAGCCAAACACCACTCATGCTTTCTGGCATTTTGCCTTTCCTGAAGAAGTGGACATTAAGAGACACGCAGCAAAGGTCCCCAGGCTGGAGTTAAACCCAGAATGCTGCAGTTTTGAGGCATGTGCTGGCTGCGCACTTCATTCCCTGTTCTAGCTTTTGGTTATTATCTTTTGTTGCATCTTGGTCTCTCCCACTAAAGGTGCATGAAGGGATTGAAGGAAAACACATGAGGTGAGAGGAAATGAGGAAATGTGTTATTAGAGACATTTGAGATGTTCTTCTCCGGCGATGTCTGTTTCTGATGATCAGCTGTCAGTCAGACGTTAGAATTACTGTGGTCAGTTTTGTTGCACTGGATTCTGCATGTGTACAGAAATAATAGTTATAATAATAGTTCCCAGTGTTTGTGCAAAGTTTTTTCTGTCGTCTGTAGGCTTAACAACGGCAATGTGTATCTTTATTCCATAAACAGGTTATTTGCACGTTTATTTACTGGTATTCAGTTTGTAAACTACTTATTCAAGAATTCAAATACAGATAATATAGTTGAGGCACATAGAAATAATTATATGTATTATAAGGCTAATTTTTCACAATATTTTTAGCGGCTAAATAAAATGGTTCAGGGCTCTTTGCTACTAAAGTTAACAAAGATCCATGATTTTCATCAGAAGGTATATCTGAAAACAAATGAAATAAAAATGCGGGTCCTTCATTGCTTCATTCTGCATGTCTGTGTAAAACTATGCTGAAGTATCAAGTCTGTGAAATAACAGCACGTTTCCAACAAAGGGGTGTGTCAGTCCAGCAAAAGATGCTCTGCGAGCCTCAGCAAAAGCAAAAGTAAATGCTTCGCTAAATACAGCCAAGGACAAGAGAAAGAATATGTTTTATTTTTATCTGACTCGACCCTTTAAGGACCCATCACTGTCTCCGCACTGACTCTAAGGCCTACAGCCTCGTGGATTCACAGGCTGTGAATGTCAGCTCAGTGTGATCTATGAACGGCTCTGGCTTTGTTGCTTCAAAGCTGTTGTTACACAACATGACTCAGTAGCATTTAGTCCATCTAGTCATGCAGGAGGAGCAATAGTCTTTCTTCAGACACAGAACAGGCAATTACAGTGTAAGATCCACAGCTTTGCTCTGCCTTTCCTTTCCTTTGGCGATCGCTTTGAGGAGACTTCAAGGATACCAGTAATACTGTAATGTGTAAAGTGAACATCACACCACTGACACCCCAGACCACCAACCTAATGAGCTCATAAAAATTACATTTATTCTTTTGCAGTATAGAGAAAAATTTCAGCACAACAATAATAAAACAAATGACCATTTGTGTAATTTCATATTTTATTATTTGAATTCACGAGCATTTAGCCGGAAATATTTGAGCGAATAGGAATCAAATCCCACCTCTGTGACTTGCCATGTGCACAAGTCACTGTGTGATAAGATGAAACGTTGAAACTGATGAGAACATTTATGGTGAGGAGTGGTGGCGAGCGCCTGTCCCTCGTGCTCGCGGTGGTTTGAGAATCCATCACTAATGCAGCATGAGTGAGAACAGAGGACACTCTTCTTCCCTGATATCATTACATGTCATATTACTCCTGTTCTCCAGGTGGTGCCTGTCCGTCTCCATCACTGTCAAATACCACGCCGGCATTGTGGCTCCGTTTGTAAATGTGCTGACATATCTGAATGAAGCAGCTTTACGACTGACAGCAGTAGTCGAGTAATAAATGCATTCAAATCAATTCTGCCAAAAGAAATAATGAGGAAATTATAGAAATGATGAGACCTCATAAAAAAGCCAGGCCAAATGGATGGTTTTAGTCTGTAGTTTAAGAATATCAATGTTTTCAGCCTCTTTCAGTTCCCCTGAAGGAGGAGTATATGCAAGCAGCACCAGCACTGACATCTACTTCATATTCTCCATGGACTAATTCGGAATGTAAAAATCAATGTGAAAGACTTGAAGACAGAGCTATGAGCAGTACACTGTGTTTCATCTGGATACAGTTTTCATGGTGAGTTTTATTATAACGCATGTTCCAATAGCACTTTTCCCCAGATTGAGTACAAATACTGAGATTTTAGTACTCACCGATACCAATTACCAATACAAATACCAAACTCTTTTGCTTCTAGTATGAGTTGCTGAACAGCTAATAGTTAGGCAATTCCCACAAGAACGGAAATCTCGCCAGTCTTGTGCCAAAATAAACCATTGACCAACTTCCCCTGAAAAGAATAAAAGAAAAAAAGACGAGCAAAGCACAGATTGAGGGTGAGATCCTGGATGGAGAAGTGTGGACCTCATGGACTGTATAGTCTACACAGGAATGAAGGTAAAATACCTTTGGAAAACAAAGAGAGACGATTTTTATTTATAAAGAAACACGAGCATGACGAACATGTTAGTAACCAGCTTTACTTTTATTGTCAAACGTTATATTGACGAGTAGTAGAGTAGTAGTAGAGTTTCCTTCTCTACAAAACACATTCTACTACATGATTTTAAATGTGTGGTGTAGGGGTCCTTCTGAAGTCAAGCACTAACTCCTTTGTCTTACTGGTGTTCAGGAACAGGTGGTCGTTCTCACACAATGGCGGTGTCATTGGAGAACTTCTGCAGGTGACAGAGGTAGGAGTTGTACTTGAAGTCTGATGTGTGCAGTGTGAACAGGAAGGGGGAAAGCACCGTCCCGTGAGGTGCCCCCGTGCTGCAGACTACCACATTCAACACACAGTCCGCAACCTCACGAACTGTGGCCTGTCCGTGAGGTAGTTGATGGTCCAGGCAGCTTGATGTTGGTCCATGCCTGCAACCTCCAGCTTCCCCCTCAGCAGTGATGGCTGGATGGTGTTGAAAGCACTGGAGAAGTCAAAGACCATGACCCTCACAGTGACCCCAGGGGACTCCAGTTGACCTATCTTAACTTCCTCAAACTCAAAAACTTGAATGTTTGTGTGAGTGTGAATGGTTGTCTGTCTGTGTATGTCTCTCTATGTTGGCCCTGATATAGACATTAGAGGTGTCCAGGGTGCCACTCTGCCTTTCCCCCTATGACAGCTGGGATAGGCTCCAGTCCTCTAACCACTTATCCTGAACAGGATAAGTGGTTAGAGGTAATGAATGGATGGCTGTTTTTGCATTGGGATATACAGACTCACACAGTGACATCATGTGTCTCTGGAGCACGTGAAGTCAGGTTTACGATGGAATAATCTTACCTCGTCCTGATTTCCTGTCTGATTCTGATGTATCACATAGAAAAAACTGAAACCCAACTTTATAACTAATGAGCACATTATAATCCAAAGGAAACAAAGTAAACATTTGGTTTTGAAAATAGATTATGGCTACAGATGAGGACCCATTGTAACCTGATATAATGATAGTGAAAATACAATATTTCAGGATCTCTGAAGTTCTGTGAGACCTGCTCCTAATCTATAAGAGAAGAAATGTAATTAAATATAGTGCAAAAAACAAAATCTGCAATTTATGGAATAGATACATTAACCTAAAACCAGTGGTCAGGTTATTAACTATGTGGTAATTGCATTAAATATTCTTTTGTGATCACACTACGAACTCATGGCCCTGTGGACCTGCTTACTCTGCTGCAGAGCCGTGTTTCTGGGTTAGCACATGCCATGTGTAAACCAGTTCCAGGATGTTATTTCTCTTTGTATGGATTATGTACATGCAGTGTGTTACTCCCTGTTGTCTTCTGACAGCTTTCCAATATAAAGCACTCTGTGTGAATAAACGCTGCATAACATAAACACATAATTAGACAAAGGTGTAAATGTATCTACTCCTAACCATGTGTTGACATGTGGCAAACGGTCCCATGGCTGGTTATGATGGTTTGCTTGCACCAGGGGGCAGACTTGTACCACACACAGGTGCAGCATCCAGTCAGCCGAGAAAGACAGAAAAACACCAGCATGTGTCGTGAGGCTGGACAAATTATCAGGCAGGCACAAAAACGTATTGTGTAAACGAAAGGACACAGAAAGATAAATATGCACGGAAACTGTGGAAGATTTTGATAAATATCTCAGATAAGAGCGGTCGAATTTCCTGCGTTCTGAGATAAGATTTCGAAGTGAAGGCCGTGTCAGCTTTTGTTTTATTCCTACATAGGATATCTAATAGTTTGTGGCTTGCCTCAAGAGTTTCTTTCCCGTTCAGAGGTTGCAGTGTGGAATAACGAGGAAACAGTTTCTCCAACCCTGCTGTCTGCATCATTTCACACATATGATCACAGTGTCACATCATCAAGGTCTACTGGTTTATTCATTTGTTCATTTTTTCACTCACTACACTCATTCCCTTAATGTAACTGTTATGGCATTACTACTACTCTTTCGGCTTTTCCCATTAGGGGTCGCCACAGCGAATCATCCTTTTCCACTTTACTCTATCCTGGGCATCTTCCTCTCTAACACCAGCTAACCTCATGTCCTCTGTTAGAACATCCATATACCTCCTCCTCGGTCGTCCTATCGCCCTCTTGCCTGGCAGCTCCATCTCCAACATCCTTCTACCAATATAATCACTATCCCTCCTCTGCACATGTCCAAACCATCTCAATCTGGCCTCTCTGACTTTGTTGGTAACACAGGCAACGTGTGCTGTCCCTCTGATGAACTCGTTCCTAATTCTGTCCAACCTTGTCACTCCTAAGGAGAACCTCAACATCTTCATCTCTGCTGCTTCCATCTCTGCCTCTTGTCTCTTTCTCACTGCTACTGTCTCTAACCCATAGAGCAGAGCTGGTCTCACCACTGTCTTGTACACCTTTCCTTTGAGTCTTGCTGACACTCTTCTGTCACACAACACTCCTGACACTTTCCTCCACCCATTCCAACCTGCCTGCACTCGCCTCTTCACCTCTTTTCCACACTCCCCATCACACTGAACTGTTGACCCCAAGTACTTAAACTCCTGCACCTTCTTCACCTCAGCCCCCTGTAACCTCACATTTCTACCTGGATCCCTCTCGTTTACACACATGTATTCTGTCTTGCTACGACTGACTTTCATACCTCTTCTTTCCAGAGCAAACCTCCACCTCTCCAGCTGTTCCTCCACCTGCTCTCTACTCTCACTGCAAATCACAATGTCATCTGCAAACATCATTGTCCAGAGAGATTCCTGTCTGACCTCATCTGTCAACCTGTCCATCAGCATAGCAAACAAGAAGGGACTCAAAGCCGATCCTTGGTGTAGTCCCACCTCCACCTTGAACTCCTCTGTCTGACCCACGGCACATCTCACCACCGTCATACTTCTCTCATACATGTCCTGAACTACTCTGACATACTTCTCTGCCACTCCCGACATCCTCATACAGTACCACAGCTCCTCCCTCGGCACCCTGTCATACGCCTTCTCTAAATCCACAAAGACACAATGCAGCTCCTTCTGACCATCTCTGTACTTTTCCATCAACAACCTCAAAGCGAAAATGGCGTCAGTGGTGCTCTTACGGGGCATGAAACCATACTGCTGCTCACAAATCTCCACCTCCTTCCTAAGCCTGGCTTCCACTACTCTTTCCCACAGCTTCATTGTGTGGCTCATCAGCTTTATCCCTCTGTAGTTGCTACAGTTCTGCGTGTCACCCTTGTTCTTAAAGATCGGCACCAGAACGCTTCTCCTCCATTCCTCAGGCATCTTCTGACTCTCTAAAATCCTGTTAAACAGACCTGTCAGAAACTTCACTGCTGTCTCTCCTAGACACTTCCACACCTCCACAGGTATGTCATCAGGACCAACAGCCTTTCCGCTCTTCATCCTTTTCAGAGCCTTCCTCACCTCATCCTTTCTAATCTCTCCTATTTCCTGCTCCACAACATCCACATCTTCCTCCCTTCTTTCCCTGTCATTTTCCACATTCATCAGCTCCTCAAAATACTCCTTCCATCTTCTCTGCACACTCTCCTGGCTTGTTAGCACCTTTCCATCTCTGTCTTTAATCACCCTTATCTGTTGCACATCTTTCCCATCTCTATCTCTCTGTCTGGCTATCCTGTACAAGTCCTTCTCTCCTTCCTTCATTTTTAACCTGTCATACAGCTCATCGTAAGCTTTCTGTTTGGCCTTTGCCACCTCCCTCTTCACTCTGCGCTGCACTTCCTTGTACTCCTGTCTACTTTCCTCAGTCCTTTCTACATCCCACTTCCTTTTAGCTAACCTCTTCCTCTGGATGCAGTCCTGTACTTCCTCATTCCACCACCAAGTGTCTTTATCATCTTTCCTCTTACCAGATGACACACCAAGCACCTTCCTACCTGTTTCCCTAATTACCTCTGCTGTAGTTTCCCAGTCATCTGGAAGCTCTTCCTGACCACCCAAAGCCTGTCTCAACTTCTGCCTGAATTCCTTACAAGTTTCTTCATTCTTTAGCTTCCACCACTTGGTCTTCTTTTCTGACTTTCCTCTCTTCTTCTTCCTGACCACCAGAGTCATCTTACACACCACCATGCGGTGCTGTCTGGCTACACTCTCTCCTACCACCACTTTACAGTCACTAACCTCTCTCAAATGACCTCGTCTACATAGAATGTAGTCCACCTGTGTGCTCCTACCTCCACTCTTGTATGTCACTCTATGTTCCTCTCTCTTCTGGAAGTAAGTGTTAGTGTAACTCTTAGCAAAGTCCACTACCATCTGTCCTTCTGGATTCCTGTCCTTTACACCAAACCTGCCCATCACCTCCTCATCACCTCTGTTCCCCTCACCAACATGCCCATTGAAGTCTGCTCCAACAACTACTCTCTCTCCTCTGGGGATACTCTCTACAACCTCATCAAACTCACTCCAGAATCTCTCTTTCTCTTCTAACTCACAGCCAACTTGTGGAGCATACCCACTGACTATGTTCACCATCACCCCTTCGATTTCTAGCTTTAGGCTCATCACCCTGTCTGAGACTCTTTTCACCTCTAGAACATTGTTCACAAACTCCCCCTTCAAGATAACTCCTACTCCGTTTCTCTTCCTATCCACACCATGGTAGAACAGTTTGTATCCTCCTCCAATACTACGTGCTTTGCTACCCTTCCACCTCGTCTCCTGCACACACAGTACATCTACCTTCCTTCTCTCCATCATGTCTGTCAGCTCTCTACCTTTCCCTGTCATTGTGCCAACGTTAAGAGTCCCTACTCTCAAATCTAAGCTCCTGCCTTTCCCCTTCTCTCTCTGACCACGAACCCTTCTGCCTCCTCTCCTTCTTCGACCAACAGCAGTCCAATTTCCACCGGCACCCTGTAGGTTAACAGCACCGGTGGCGGTCGTTGTTAACCCGGGCCTTGACCGATCCGGTATGAAAGTGGTATGGATGACTCGCATGGTTGTACTTGGCAAAATTTTACGCCGGATGCCCTTCCTGACGCAACCCTCTCTATTTATCCGGGCTTGGGACCGGCACTGAAGTTACTCGCTTGCAACCCCTGTGACTAGATTTTAACTGTTATGGCATTTATAAAAATTATCCATCCATTATCTGCTCCTCCTGTGTGGATTCATGGAGAAAGTCTATCCCCGCTGTCATAGGGTGAAAAGTGGCATACTGGTCTCCAATAGAGACCTACACAGACACAGACATACACAGACAGACAACTATTCACGCTCACATTCACACCTATGGACAATTAAGAGTCACTAATGAACTAACATGCACGTGTTTGGACTGTGGGAGGAAACCTGAGCATGCAAGCACAGGGAGAACATGCAGACTCCACGCATAAAGGCCACGGGGGGCTCAGGATTCAGATCAGGCAGCTGTCCCTGCAGTCCTCACTCAAATCCTAATGCACCCATCTTTATGGAAGTTTAGGAGATGTTCCTCTTATGGGCCTCAGCTATGAATAAGATAACCTTCTTCCTGAAGGGCAGCAGTTAGAGGTTGTTCTGTATCATTATATTAATATCTATTAATATATATTTATGTAGAAGTTGTCATTGTCTTATAATTATCTGAATTCTGCCTTTAAACTTTCTATTTTCTCACACACGTTGACATTGATTTTGCATAACTATCAAAGATGATCACTATTAACAATTGCTTCACTGGGGCGAGCATGTAGATGGATGTTATCGAACTCCCTTCTGCCATACATCCTGCATCAGAGCCTGGGAGCTACAAAAGGCTCCCATCAAACTGCCATTGATCTTCTGTCCTGCAAATCAGTGTTTGCCTCCTCATTCTTCAGCAGCTTTCTGTCAGGTGCTCATGTGCTTGTTTATTCCACCGAGCTTCACAAATCAGAATGTGGGACTTTTTAGTTCGTCAGAAATACACAAACACAACATCTCTCAGGGGTTCAGGCATCAAACTGGACATGTTACCCCCCCGCTTTCGGCAGTCTCACCACCAACTACAGTGTTCGCTTCACACTAGTAATGGCTGTGGCTGTGGCTCCCACAGGCCGTACTTTTTTGGGTTTTGTTTTTTAATATATTACCATTCCACTCAGCTGCTGTCCCGGTTGCTTGATCCCCATAAACAAACAGGGGAATAGCCTTTAACTCAGGACTTGAAAACACTCCCAGGGAGTTCACTGAGCACAGAAGAAGCTCTTTATCGCACACAGGCAGTAACACACTAATAAATGAGAATAAGTACAAAGATGGAGGCATTTTATAGGCACAGCCAAGGAAGTGGGGGCTTCCACTCCACCTCATTTCAACGCTGCCACACTGGTTGTTGTATGTCACCCCTTGGCTTCAGCAGACAGCTGTTCAGAGAGCCCTATTCAAAATAGACAGCCCAACTCCTTGGACATGAAGTGGCCTGCTCCCCACAGTCCTTGAGATGTGGGGCACAGAGTGACAGGCCCTTGAAGTGATGTGTGAAGCCTTCTCTCTATCCAGCTGCCATCAGCTGCTTGTACCACTGCTGGACGGTGTCCTCTTCTTCATGCAGCAAGAAGACAAGCTTTCTAAAGAGACAGCAGGAAAGACAGACAGGTGGACGGACAAAGAGAGAAAGGGAGCAGAAGATTAGGTGTTAGGCATAGGAAGAGGAAGAGAGTTTCTGTTGTGTCATTCATCATCGCCTTTTTTCTGCTGCTTTGCCTCCCTCCCCAGTGAGCCGCTGTAAACCAAGGAACAGCAAGCAAAAGCATGGGGAAGAAAATCACTACGCCATGTGGACACAGACACATGCACAAGGACAAACACACGGTGGGATAAGGAGAATGTTGCCGTGATTGATGCTCTGTGGTGGAGCCAGTTTGCACTTTGAGAGACCTGGTAAAACCATGTACAAGCACACACACTGTGGCTCTGACGTTCTCATTTTTAACCTGCAGTTTTAAAGGCGCGTGATTTTAAGATTTACAACATCTTGAAAACACCTCACATCTTCAACCGCCTTTGCAAATTCTGTGAAACTTTGCCATGCTGTTGTAAAACACGCAGGATGTGGATTTCTCCTGTGCTGCTCAAATAAGCAGGACCTTCCCTTTGAAACACATTGGATGGATGGAAGCATCTCTTTCTCCGCAGCCAGCTGATATTCTTTAACTCTACACTTTATCTTGTTCACTTACATACTCTCACGGTGACTTTTAACGAAACGTCTCAAACCATAACGTCAAAACAAAAACAGGGACATGTTGTTCACAGCTAGTCCATTCTTCTCACACACAATTCTCAACTGTTGAACTTTTTGCTGAAAAACTACACACAAATCCTTTCATATTAACTTAAGTCATCGCAGCCAGAATGCAATCGATGCACAATTCCGGCTGAAAACATTAGGAGCGATCAGAACCCTAATATGACAGGGTGAAAACATGGATCAGTTCACTTGTTTCGAAACCGAGGATCCACAAAGACCTAGCGGAAGAAGACAAGGAAGAGGAGGTAAATAAGTCACAGAGAGGTTTTTCCTTCACTGCCTGGTGAGAGATATTCCAGTATTTTTTGTGTTATTGCTTAGGCATCATCTTTGTACTATCTAGGCTATTTCCTCTAAACTGCACACACTAACCACGAAGCCTTGCAAAACACAAAAACACGTACATCTCTTAAACAAACATGCTGCAAAACTATTTGAACGCTTGTCATATTTGGTATTTTTTACCACAGGATTCCAGACAAGTGTCAAATGAATATCCTTATCTACACAAATTCAAAAACACCACTAACCTGTTGTTTGTGTTTTCAGCGTGCAGGGCACAGCAGGGAGCTGTAAGCATTTTTCAAAGTACTCAAACATTTACTTTCACAAATAGTATAGGCTATCTGCAAACTCAGTATTTACATCCGTGCACTATTAAACACCTTTCCAGGAACAGAAACATGCGCTGATGAAGCCTTTTCAGCCCAGCGCAGATGAGCTCACTGAATGCGTGTTGCTGAACGTTATATTACTAATGACGTACTCTGGCAGATGTCGCAGAACTGTGCTGCTGTCTGAACGTGTCCACTGTGTGCCCTTCTATCTGTGGGGTGAACAGTGCTGCAAAACATGATAGATGGTAAATGGTTTCTGAATGAAATGCGATGTAAGATACAGTCACTAGACTTGGCACTATGATACAGTAGTATAGTAGTGTAAAGTGTGCGGTCCTATGTTATGAGTATCAGGTACAGAGAATATGTCTACTTAACTATTCTCTTTTTGAATTGCAGCTCAGATTAAGCCGGGCTTTCTGCCCAGCCTCTCCCTCTCAAAGAAACACCCATGGCCAGTCAAAGTGGCCTGGATCTCATCTCTCATGGTAGCCCTTATTTGTTCTCTTCCTTGTCTTTCTCTGCAAAATTATAGCCACGGATGTCCAATTATCCTCATAATCGGTGATTTATATATTTGTAGAGATTTTTAAGAACTATTCAACTGTTACCGCATCAAATTAACTTCAACTATTATGGCATCTAAATCAACAACATGTCTGCTAGACCCTATTCCAGTTAGACTGCTCAAAGATGCTCTACCCTTATTAGACACGTTCGTATTAGATATCATTAATCTATCCTTACAAACAGGATATGTACCAAAGGCTTATAAGATAGCTGTAATCAAACCTCTACTTAAAAAACCTAGTCTGGATCCAGATGTCTTAACCAATTACAGACCAATATCCAATCTCCCCTTTATTTCTAAAATACTTGAAAAAGTAGTTGTAAAGCAATTATGTGACCACCTGCGCAGAAACGACAGGTCAGTCGTTTATTCAGTCAGGATTTAGAGTTCATCATAGCACAGAAACCGCATTGATTAAAGTCACCAACGATCTTCTTCTGGCTTCAGATAACGGACTTGTCTCTATACTAGTTCTGCTAGATCTTAGTGCTGCATTTGACACCATTGATCACAGAATATTATTACAGAGACTAAAACATGTAATTGGAATTAAAGGAACAGCACTAAATTGGTTTAAATCGAATCTGTCAGATAGATTCCAATTTACTCATGTTAATGATGAATCTTCGACATACACAAAAGTTAGTTATGGAATTCCACAAGGCTCTGTATTAGGACCAATACTCTTTACTCTATATATGTCTCCCCTTGGCAACATTATTAGAAAACACTCAACAAACACTGTAAATTTTCACTGCTACGCTGATGACACACAGTTATATCTATCTATGAAACCTGATGAAACAAATAAATTAATCAAACTACAAGCATGTCTTAAAGACATAAGGGACTGGATGACGTATAATTTTCTTCTTCTAAACTCAGATAAAACTGAAGTTATTGTATTTGGGCCTAATAGTCTAAGAGACATGTTTTCTAACCATATCGCTACTTTAGACGACATAACTCTTGCCCCCAGTAGTACTGCAAGGAATCTTGGAGTCATTTTTGACCAGGATTTGTCATTTACCTCACACATAAAGCAAATCTCTAGAACAGCCTTCTTCCACCTACGGAACATTGCCAAAATTAGGAGCATCTTATCCCAAAGCGATGCTGAAAAATTGGTTCATGCATTTGTTACTTCTAGATTGGACTATTGTAATTCTCTACTTTCAGGCTGCCCCAGTAACTCTCTAAAAAGCCTCCAATTAATCCAAAATGCTGCAGCAAGATTACTGACTGGGATTGGTAAGAGAGATCATATTTCACCTTCATTAGCTTCTCTCCATTGGCTTCCAATTAAATGCAGAATAGAATTTAAAACCCTTCTTCTTACCTATAAAGCTTTAAACGGCCAAGCCCCATCATATTTAAAAGATCTCTTAGTACCATATCATCCTACTAGACCACTTCGGTCCCAAAATACAGGCCTACTTGTGGTTCCCAGAATTTCCAAAAATAGAATGGGAGGCAGAGCCTTTAGCTATCAAGCTCCTCTCCTGTGGAACCAGCTCCCAGTCCAGATTCGGGAAGCAGACACCCTCTCTACTTTTAAGACTAGGCTCAAAACCTTCCTTTTTGATAAAGCTTACAGTTGGTTATAGTCATGCTGCTATAGGCTTAGACTGCTGGGGGACTCTGCACTGAGCCACTTCCTCTTCTCTTCATTCTCTCCTCTCACCCCACATCTATGATGTCACCACTGTATGACATTAACTCTGTGTCTTCTTTGTCCCGTAGTCGTCTTTCTCCCTCTCTTTCCCCCTCTCTCTCTCCCTGTCCACAGGTGTCCCCGGATTTGGCGCTGTGTATCCTCCAGTGTGCAGCTACTGGTCCTATTAACCTGCTCAATGTTTCGTTGCTGCTTTTGTTGCTCTGTTCTTTTCTCTCTCCACTTTCCACTCTGTCCAACCGGTCAAGGCAGATGGCCGTCCACCTGAGCCTGGTTCTGCTGGAGGTTTCTTCCGTTAAAGGGAGTTTTTCCTCTCCACTGTTGCCTATGGCTTGCTCAAGGGGGATTTGTTGGGTTTTCTCTAAATGTTTGTATAGTCTTGACTTTATTATGTGAAGTGCCCTCAGATGACCTTGTTGTAAATTGGCGCTATATAAATAAAGTTGAAGTGAATTGAATTGAAAAAAAAGCTGATTTTTTTAGCATTAGCCTGCAAAATGTTTGTCTTTGTACTATTTACATTAAATAATAGGGTTGAAATAAATTGCAAGTTATTGCATTCCCATTTTATTCACATTTTACATATCAATCAGACTTCTCTGGAAATGGGAGTTGCACTGTTGAAATCCTCATTTCTGTGGGAGACTGGGCGAAAATTGGCAGGATTGCACAATAACACAACTAACAATAAAACACACGCATTACTACGGTGGTCCAGAGAGCTCCAAACATTACAATTTAACAAACACCTTGTTAAACTTACAACGCTGCAAAAATCAGATGACATTGCTACGAAGACAGTTGTCTACAATGGTTCTGGGGACACAAAAAAGGGACAGGCCTGCTTTTTTAGTTCCGCCAAGTGCCATTTCTGATGTGTTGTGGCTTTTGCAGCACTTTTCTCAATTTGCAGTGCTTTGAGCTCTCAGGGCCAGTGTACATTACTCACAACGTGTAGAGCAATGAAGGTCTATAAACAATTAAGTTTCCTTAAACAAAAACACCAAAATTGAGAAACACCAATTACAGAGGCAAGTAGAAAAATGTCTGTTCAGTACAGAGTTTACATTGACCTTGAATTTACACTGATGTACTAAATGATTCAATTTAATTTTCCTCTGTAGATTTTTCTTCAAGTGGAGCAAAAAAGATAGGGACGAAAGGCTTTGGACCTATAGACGTTTGTGTGATCTAAGATCATGACGGGGGGAAGAGGTTTTATCCAGGATGGCTTTAGAAATGAAACTATAGTGACTCAAATGGAGCGAGAGAGTTGGCCAGAGCTCTCTACATATACTGAAGGGACCATTTTTACTTAAAAATACACTTTTCAACCAGATGCTAGTGATGTGTGATACCACTTACTTCCATCTCAATTCAAACCAAGGAAATCTCAGGCTGGTATCTCTGATAACAATGTCGATGCTGATACAAAAAAACACAGGAAAGATGTGGGTCCAGGAAACAGAGACCAGTGGAGAGGAGGAGATATGAAGCATATCTGTTAGAGCCTGCTGCTTTTATTAACAAGAGACCGTGACACTCAGGTCATATTATATTAAAACATCTCTAAAGCACGGATCTTTACACTGTGCTTGTGATAACCATAATTATTTATATCACTGTTTATTTATAATTCTTTTAGGCATCTTCTTGTTTTAACAACTTGGTTAAGTCCCACTACTCGCCATAGCGACACACTGGATACCTGGATAGTGATAAATCCCTTACAGCACCTTTCTTCTCCACAACCGCCTCATGACATTATCAAGCTGTGTATTGTTGCTAAATCTCGAGTGTTTAACACTGTTCTCAGTGGCTCACGCATTTACACAGAGTGGACTTTGGTTTTTTGGCCCTTGTTGTCGCAAATCTTCTATCTACAGGGTTCTGAGCTCCAGAACCCTTGCACATGTATAACAGGTAGAAGAAGAAGTAGTTTTATCCAACAGCTCTGCACTAAACGATGGTCGCTAAACCTGATCTTTTCGAAGCTGCAGTTTAATTGTGGCGTGTCACACATTAACAGTTGCAGTGTACGCTCACCTGATGGCCATCTGTTGGACTGTTTCTAATGACTTCTGGCGCATCCTTAGCATTTTTCTTTACAGACTGTATTTCCACATGGCAGTAATGAATTAGAAAATAAAAATCATTTTAAAAAAGCACACAGGATCTATAGATTGGCCACTGGGCCTGCAGAGCTGACTGACAGCCTGCGTAGCTTTACATCCATGAGCAGCACCTCTCATTCGATTCATTGATTAAAGTGCTTCAAGGTTCATAACTTGTGACTACCTATCGTGTCTATGTGACACTTCAACATGTTGAATTTCTATTACACGTCTCCTGTCTGTTTACCCTCTGTGATTGAAAACCAACAGCCAGAGAAGTCAATGGCTCCTGTCCAGCGCCTTCGCGCAGGATTTCCGCTTCATATAAGCTTGAATAAATGGTATTGAATGCAACCTTGGCCCCTGGTGTTACTCTCTCTCAGCACCACCTCGGCTCCTATTTACTCCCTCCTGTCTACCCCATTACCCATGATAGAGTGAAAGAGTCGTCTCTACAACCGGCTGCTCCATTCAGCCACCAGTCAACACACAATAAATGAATAAATAAATAGCCTGTTCAGAATCAGTTTGGGAATTTGAATAAGGAATAGACTTTAGTCAACTCCTGTGTGGACTGATTGTGTGATAATGAGGTCACTATCAAGTAAAGAGTTGGAAGGAGCTCACTTTAACCTAACTAATGTTGATGTTGTCCCTCTGAATTCAGTTAATTTTAATCTTTAAAAAAAGAAACAATAGGCAGGACATGAAGAAGCTCAAACCGGGACAACAAGAATTCTAATAGCTTCTGCTGCCAAGCTGGACTCCTCGAGTGTGTGGAATAAAAGTGAGAAGTCATTTTCTACTGCTGAATTGGCCAAGTGCTGTGCATAGCTAGACTGATGGGGGCTGCCAGATAAATTCAGGCTTGGGTGCCACTTTTGAAATGACCCTGATAGAAAAGAGATGGCAACCCAGTGTTCAGAGGCTACCTTCCCTCAGGTGTGACTGAACTGACTCTTTTTGCCCCAATGATTCCTGGTTCCTTTACCCCTCAGGCTCTTCATGGCTGGAGGAGCAAAGTCAATTTGATAGTAAAATTCAGTGCATGCCCTTATTCTAAAATTACTGAAAGGTTTCTGAAAGGTTTCTGCTTCCAACATTAATGACCCTCTGGGGTCATTAATGTTAATGTTTTTTTCTTCATACCGTTGTTACAACCTTTTTCCTACAATTGCAGAGGTAGTACTCAAACTCAATACTCAAGTAAAAGTTTGTCAAAAAAAAAAAAAAAGCTCACTACAGGTAAAAGTGACATTCTTTACTTAGTTTATTGTGTGAAAATATGTGCTCTGTAATGTACTAAACTACTCCACCAAGTATTATACACAGTATTAAATGTGATGCTGTTGATTACATAAATGTCTCAGCCAGATTTATTCCACAAACTTTTAAAAGTAAAAAATTCTCCCAAGGAAAAGTAATGGTGATTAATAACAAATAAGGGTCAAATTTGTCTAGCAACATAATGTGGAATAAGAACAGTGCAGATAGTGATGTTCGAGATGATTTAAACACTTTATGTACTACTGCTAAAAAGTGATCAAACCCTGAATAATACATCAGTATTTTTCAAGTAACTTGAATTTTAATGTAAGGGAGTGAAAGTTACAATAGCCTAAAATACAAATAATCCAGTAAAAGTAAAAGTAATGCAAATGTGTACTTATACATATCTAATGCTATTTCCGATTCAGAGTGGAAAATGTAACTCTCAGACACACTTGCTAGCGGTGCCAGATGCTTAAATGAAGGCTCCCTCAGTGGGCAGCGAGATGGTGGAGTGGTTCGTGATGCCACCTCACACCTCACTGCTAGATCGTCCCCAGGTCGAATCCCAGCTGGCTGACTGACGCCTTTCTGTGTGGAGTTTGCGTGTTCCTTAGATAGGCTGGAGACTTGTCAAGGGTGGACCCCGCCTCTTGCCCAGTAACAAATACATTCAAAATTAGTTCATTCTTATTTTAAAAAATAGTAAAATTTGCACAATAGCTGTATTAAGATATACTCTCAAAAATGAAGCAAACTCTTGTTTCTGTTTGACTTTGAAAACCGCAGAGCTTGTACTAAATTAGCTGCAATCAAACCATAAGATTTCAATAAACAGGCTGCATTATAAGAGTGTTACTGACTCACTTACAATGTAACTTGCTTTTTGTGTAAATGAGCCCATCCATCAGCAAAATGCAAAAGACTCCGAGATGGATAATCTACAGTCAGGAGTGGAATAACAATGTTTAAGTAATTTTCCAATTTTCTTCTCTAGCAGCAAAAACTGCTCTGTATGTGTTTTTGTCACCTCAACAACACTGAATTTAGATAGAATTGAGATGTGTATCTATCTGTATGTGTCTTTTTGTGGATGTCTTGTGCCTTTCTGTCACAGATATTCTGTTGCCATGGCTACCTTCTCAACATCGCTACGCTACTATCCTGTCAGAGCGGAGATGGTACTGATGTGTGGTTGTGTTTGGCAATCAGTACTTCTTCACCGGATTGTTTTTTTTTTATTTTCAGAGATCTGTGCTCAATATTAGGATCCTGTTTTTTTCAGGAAATACTAAGACTTCCCTGACAAATAAGCCCCCATAATATTCAATAATATACCTTTAACATCTTTAGAAGAACTTAATATGTCTTGTATTGCAGCAGGATCCTAAACAGTGCATTTATTGAGCATGTTTTATCATTGGCTGTATCACTCCCATGATGGCAATTTACCACCCTTTAGGACACACTATGCATTTTGCTCCGACAAGTATACAATATCCTTCTTTCAATTCCTAGCAGAAGCATCTCAGACAAAAGGCAAATCAAGTGAACAGCAGGGGAATAGTTTGCTGTGAGATGCACCGGAGCAGATAAGGAATCATTGAAGGCCTAAATCTCTATTAAATGTTGCCTTCCCCAGTGCTGGAATGAAGTATAAATGGTGATGAAGTTTACAGACCTGACAAGTGATGACAAGGTTATCATAACGTAGGCCCTAACACACACCCCAGGCTTGTGTTAATCTCTGTGATGGAGTTTTGTGATCCCATGGTGTGTCCTTGACATGGATAGTCTACGTGATATGGAGCTCGACTGTATGTCAAGTACAAAAAGCTTTTCTGAATACCCCAGCTTCCACAGCTTATCAGTTAAAGCCTAAGTCTCACTTCATGTCTTCTAAAGTGTAGCTACCACTGCAGCTCTGTAGGATTTACAACATGTGAAGCAGAAGCCACACACCACAGCAGGAGTGGACTTTGGACTAATAACTAATAATTTGTTACCAGCTTCCAAATGAACGGGCAGTTTTATAATGGTTGACTGGACCGTCCAAATCACATTGGACCTGATGAATTTCAATCATAAGTGGGCCCACTAGTTCGAGAAAGTGGCATCTATCAAAAATGCCTTTCTTATTTAACTGAACTGAACATTAATATGTTTATGTAGGAAACAGAACCACAGGCCTGATAAAATTCTTGTACAGTGTATTTTTTGAAGAAGTGTTTCCCAAAAATTGCAAAACATTTAACTTTTGCCTACGTAAGAAGAAAGGTGTATAGGATATATATAAGATATATGACACGTGGCATTTAGTCTATCCATCTATATTATAGAATACTGTATTGTGACAGATCACAGGTCTGTGTATCCAGCTGATTTGACTATAATATTGATTATCATGATATTCAGTGGTCAGTTATCAGGTTTAAACAATCCTACAGTTATAGTTCAGGTCTCCTACTACCTACAGTATCAGTAGACCAATACGTTTATTATTGTTGGTATGTCTGATAATTTGGCGACATCTTGCAGTCGTATTAAATATGACGAGGGTAAGAGTGATAGTTGGAGGTGTGATTTAAAAAGCTGAGACACCTTTTGTAAATCAAAAGTGATTTTACTTTATTTTTAACAAAATCATAAACCTTTCCCCAACACTATAGCCTTTGTGCTGATTAGGATTGTAACCATGACAATGATTTACTTTGTAGGTAGGGACTTACTCTTGGGGGACACTATGCCTAGAAAGCCCATCCAAGTTTTCCCTAAGCCGTGGATGAATAAATCTATCCGTGATTCCCTCACTGTTGCCTATAGCACCGTGCTTGCCACTGGGAACATGTAGGAATACAAGGCTAGGTCTCTTACAAGGTGTGTGAAGTTAAAGCGGTCAAACTCCGCTACGGTCAGAGATCCAACAAACTGATTCCAGGGGACTGTGCCAGGAACTACGTGGCATCACAGACTATAAAGCACCCGGTAATTGCCGATACATCTTTAGCTGACGACCTGGATAACTTTTTTGCACACTTTGAGTTGGGAAAATGACCACAGGCTATGGTCGAGCTGGAGGTGGGGAGACACTCACTGTGATGCATCGCGATGCAAGGAGGGTGTTTAAAGGTGGAAACACCAGGGCCAGATGACGTGTCCTTAAAGCCTGTACTGATCAGCTGGCGCCTGTGTTCACAGAGATATTCAACCTCTCTCTACAACAGTGTATGATTTCGATTTGCTTTAGGAAGTCTATCACGATCCCTACCCCAAAGATTCCACAACCGAGTGGTCCCAACACCTTCAGGCCCATAGCCCTAACACCACTGATGGTAGGGCTGCTATGAAGCTGGCTGACGCTTCGGGCAGCAACTGGGGACTGAACCAACTACAGGATTGGTGGACGACCATACTACCAACTGCGCCATAGTCGCCCTGTTAAATAAATGAAATTCAATTCAATTCAACTGTATTTATATAGTGCCAATTTACAACAAGGTCATCTCAAAGCACTTAACATAATAAAGTCAAGACTATACAAACATTTAGAGAAAACCCTACAACTCCCCCTTGAGCAAGCCATAGGCAACAGTGGAGAGGAAAAACTCCCTTTAATGGAAGAAACCTCCAGCAGAACCAGGCTCAGGGTGGACGGACATCTGCCTTGACCGGTTGGGCTGAGTGGAAAGTGGAGAGAGAAAAGAACAGAGCAACAAAAGCAACAACAAAACATTGGGCAGGTTAGTAGGACCAGTAGCTGCGCACTGGAGGACACACAGCGCCAAATCCGTGGACACCTGAAGACAGGGACAGAGAGAGGGAGACAGAGAGGGAGAAAGACGACTACGGGACAAAGAAGATACAGAGTTAATGTCAGACAGTGGTGTCATTATAAATATGGGGTGAGAGGAGAGAATGAAGAAAAGAGGAAAGTGGCACAGTGCAGAGTCCCCCAGCAGTCTAAGCATATAGTTTGAGATTTGAGAATACATTTAACATTGGTATAATTTAAAGGCATTATTTTAGTTTGGGTATTTTACACATTTCATATAGATCTGTGACCCATTAACTCAAACAGGATATACAGACAATATGTAAATAATGAATGTTTTCCTGTGTATGAATTTTAAATTTGCCTTTCTTTTCTTTTGTCAGCAGTATGATGCATCACAAGTCTAAAAGCAATGTGTGTCATTTGTTTTATCTCAGTTTTTACAGGGGCTTTTCTCGCAGTGATGAGAGGTGGTCCACAGAGGACTTCGACATGTGTTTTGAGTGTTATTAACCTATACAATTTCCTATTATCTCTTAGTAGAAATGGTTTAGTAAGATAAGATAAGTTTGTCACATGCACAGTTTAACATGTGGTAAATGGTCTGCACTTATATAGAAGTTTTTACCTGTTGGTAGTCAAAGCGCTTTACGCTGCGTCTTATCCACCCATTCACACACACATTCATGCCGGGAGCAACCAATCAAAACCAACAACTACAGGATTGGTGGACGACCGCACTACCAACTGCGCCACAGTCGCTTCTGAACCTAGTGCAATGTACACTGACATGCGCTGGTGTATCTGCATCCATTTACAGGATTGGACAAAAACATAAGATCAGAAGTCAGAGTTAGAGTCAACAATGTCACCCCTCCATGTTCAGAAAAAATGAGGGATATGCAGGATATCTGTATAAACCCATGTATATAAACACACATACTTACCCTTACATACATATACCCTACATACATACGCATATACATACATATACACACACATACACCTACAAATGTGCACATACCCATCTGTTTACATCTACTTGCACATACATAACTGTATATATACACACATACACATTAACTGACATATATATGCACTCATACACATACATGCACCCTAGCATACCACTGATTTAGATATTATACAGAGTATACAGAGCTCTTATTAGACCAGATTCTTTTTACAGGTCAGGGTTGAGCGGAGGCTTGGGGGAAGAACCTGTTCTTCAACCTCTCAGTCCTGGTCCTCAGGCAGCATAAACGTTGCTGTGATTGTCAAGATCTGTGTGTTTTGTCTGTCTGTCCTTGTTGTGTTTTTTTTAACTTAGCCGGTAGTGGGCTGCACAACTGACTGCACTAGAGACTGAGACTGAGACTTGAGACTGATTAGAGCGCACCTTTAAAACCTGCCCTGAACAGACGCTCAGTGTTGGTGCGTCTTGTATGCTGTCTAGGCTGTTAGTTGGTCCGAGCCTGTTCCCGTCAGTCCTCTCACCTACAGGGTAGCTAGGGTTTAGGACTGTGTCACTCAGGTTCCTCTGTCCTAGTTTTTGCTTTGTCTTTTGTTGCTTGTAGTTATTTGTTTTGGGTCTCTGTGTCCTGGTCTGCGCAGGTAGAATTGTAGAACTGCTGTGATTAGATTGTTCACTCCTCCTTCTGAGGAGTTAGTTTTCGTTATATTTTTTGTTGTGTCGTGTTCAGTTTTGTATTCCCTTTGTTTTTCAAAATACAGTAAACTTTAGTTGTCTTCTCCACCTCCTCTTTCTGCGTGTGTAATTTCTGCTCTTGGGTCACTATTTGGCAAACAGTCACATTGATGGGAGTAGTGAGAAGAGAGAGCGACCAGGGTGTGTGGGTTGATTGATGATATTCTTAGCCTTTAGTCTGCAGTGTTTGGTGTGGATGTCCTGCAGATCAGGGAGGGTAGTTCTAAAGGTACGCTCGGCCTAATGGACCACCCTTTTAAGGACTTGCTTAGTGCTGTTTCCCATGCAAGTGGTTGAACTCCCACATGTGATGCTCTCATTGGTGCAACTGTAAATGTTCTTGAGCACCTTAAGGTGGAGCTTGTTTATGTGATGCACCCAGGACAGGTCTTGTGAAATGGTCACTCCCAGGTTTTTATAAGAGTCTACTCTTTCCACTTTAGAACCACTGATGAGAAGTGGATTGAATAAAGATAAGACATATTCATTCATTCAACAGTCCTGCAGTTGCACTCCTCCTGTGGTAAGCGTATTATGTCACTTCCTGTTTCTTCACACTGTTTCGGGTCTCTGCCGAAGGATTGTTCACTCGTTAATCATAGCTGTTGTTTTTTAAATAAGTAATTTCTCTGTATATAAACTATCACTTGGGGCATAAGATTTGTTTACGCAAACACCTGCTCTCCTGAAATAATTTAAAAACTAGCTAATGCTACCTAAACTTAATCGACCTAGCTAAGTTAGCCTACCACCTAGCAATGGCTTCTCCGTCTCCTTCTGTCTCTCCTCTGACTTGCTCACTGTGCCACATGTTTAGTTTTTCCTCTGCCTCCTTTAGTGATAACGGTACTTGTAATAAGTGTAAGGTTATTGCACCATGGAAAACAATCCAGCTAGTCAGGCCCCGGTAGCAGGTGTGGACCAACCTAGCATAGCCACTGTTAGCATAGCCACTGTTAGCTGTTCCCCAGCAGTACCCGAGCAGCTGGGAAGCCAGGCCGGCTGGGTGACGGTTCGTAAGCGATCTAACGCTAAACAGACGGCCGAGGTTCACCACCAGCCGCTTCACGTTTCTAATCGTTTTTCCCCACTCAGCGACACACCCGCTGAGGAACGAACTCTGGTAATTGGCGACTCCACAGTCAGAAACGTGAAGTTAGAGACGCCAGCAGCCATAGTCCAATGTTGCCCTGGGGCCAGAGCGGGCGACATCGAATCCTATTTAAAACTCCTGTTAAGGATAAACGTAGATATACTAAGATTATTATTCATGCAGGAACAAATGATGCCCGATTACTCAAATCGGAGGTCACTAAAACGAATATTGAATCGGTGTGTAACTTTGCAAAAATGTGTCAAACATCGCCAGCCGTATTCATACCCCATGAGATTTTCCACATTTTGTCATGTTACAACCACAAATTTAAAGTTTTTATATGGATTTTATATGATAGACCAACAAAGTGGTACATAATTGCAAGGTGGAAGAACAATGATAAATACCTTCAGAATGTTTGTACAAATAAAAATCAGGACAGGACTTTCTTCCATAAAGGCCACATTTGTGAAGTGTACGAGTAATATTCGTCCTGTGAACAGATTCTCCCACCTGAGCTGGTGGATCTCTGCACCTCAGTTACAACTTTGCACCTCTTGGCTGCGTCTCTGGTCTCTCCTTGCCTGGCCTGTCAGGTCTTGGTTGGTTTGGAGTTGTGTGTGCCATCCTATTTTTATGTATGTATTTTAGATTATAGATGATAGATTATACAGTCCTCTGTGAGACGTTCAAAGCTCTGGATTTTTTTATAACCTACTCCTGCTTTAAACTTCTCCACAACTTCATCGCTGACCTGTCTGGTTTGTTCCTTGGGCTTCATGACTAACGTTCCCTCACAAACCTCTGAGGGCTTCACAGAACAGCTGTATTTATACTGAGATTAAATTACACACAGGTGGACTCGCTGGATTTTAGTTACAGGATAAGAGTAAAGAGGCTAAACACAAATGCACACCACACCTTTCAGATATTTATTTGTGAATAATTTTATCGTTTATCATTTTGCTTTTACTTCATTAAAGTACATTAAAGAGATATATTTCTAATTATCTTGAACTTTAATATTAATTAATATATTTTAACTTTATTGATTTTTTTATATATATATATATATATATATATATATATATATAAATCCAACTCCTAAAACATTCTATGTACATTTATATTACCTGTACTTCAGGGTTTTCTAAAATGTATTTTGGTGCATCATATCTTTTCAAATGTAACTGAGATGAGCCAAAAGCACACTTTCTTTTGACTACAATGATCATATTCTATGAATATTCATGATGTTATTTAGTCCCATTTATTTAACATTGGTTGCTACATGTTTTACATTTCTGACAATTTTAAACAGATGTTTTGGCCCACTCATTCATTGGGTGGCTAAAACATTAGAACCAACTCTTCTTACAGTTTGGCTCCACCACCCACTTTGACCTCAAAATAAACGCATACTAGAATGATCAATCTAAAAACTAAACAATTAGGGCAGAACCGCTGTATTGGATTATATTAAATTGCACAGGTGTTCAAAATATTTAGCCAGCTTGGTGTATACCCAAGATGAAAAGACTGAATATTACTGAATATCATTCATAACCAGACTGACTTTGGTTCTGTTTCAGTCATAATAGAACCAAATTATAATATAGTTATAATATACTATGCTGCCAATAAAGACACCTTTACCTCTCTCGATTCTTCATTTTTGATCCAGTCTTCATACAACTTGGTACCTACTGTAATTAGACCACCGTGGACACAGTCATATCAGTCATGTTGCCAAATTGTTTATAGTTCCCTCCTATTTTTAACTTTGATCAATTCAACTTTATTTATATAGCACCAACTCACAACAAAATCATTCTTTTTTAAAATCTACTCCAAATCATATAAAATGCTTCAAATATTCATGGGAGAGGTTACACTCAGTGAGATGTTGTAAACCTCTGTCACCAAGCTCCTCAGTCCTCCTCAGTTTCCCATTCCATCCCCTCCGTGTGTGTTACTGTAAAAGAGCAACCTTGGGGAACTCAGACCTAAAAATTGTGACTCTTAGAGGCCCGTTAGAGCATTCCCACCATTTGTCCTCACTATCTTTATTTATTTTGATCAAGAGGAGTGTGGTGGCCACATAACTTTACATCTCCAGAGCCAACCTCAGCCAAAGGTTGGTCCAAAACTGGTGTGCCCATTTCTGCTTTGAAATGGAGCTCTGTGATTGGTCTATCTCTCACTTTGACGAAAAGGGCATCCTAATGAACGTGTGGGGGTCATGGGCATGCCAGTGGGCGTGGAAAAGAACGAGACCAGATAGAATTGTTGGTTTAAGCAAAAGTGGCCGCGGCACCAGTCACTTTTGAAATGGAGCTCTGTGATTGGTCAACCTGTCAATTTGTCACCTGTCTCTCTCGAAGAGAGAATGTTTTTATGCACACTGCTTGTATCTCACAATTTCTGCACCAAACTCGAATAAAACTGTGTCTGCCTTCCTATTTAGACCAAATCAACTCAGTAATCTTGCTGCAGAATTTGGAGGCTTTTTAGAGAGTTACAGTAGTCCAGTCTAGAAGTAACAAATGCATGAACCAGAACCTAATTTTGGCAATGTTTCTTAGGTGGAAGAAGGCTGTTCTAGAGATTTGTTTTATGTGTGAAGTAAATGACAAATCCTGGTCAAAAATGACTCAGAGATTCCTTGCAGTACTACTGGGGGCAAGAGTCATGTCATCTAAAGTAGCAATATGGTTAGAAAACATGTTTCTTAGACTTTTAGGCCCAAACACAATAACTTCAGTTTTATCTGAGTTTAGAAGAAGGAAATTATACGTCATCCAGTCCCTTGTATCTTTTAGACATGCTTGTAGTTTGAACAATTAATTTGTTTCATCTGGTTTTATAGATAGATATAACTGTGTGTCATCAGCGTAGCAATATGAATTTATGGAGTATTTTCTAATAAAGTTGCCTAGAAGAGACGCCTCGTGGTGAGCAAGCCAACCTAATGAGGGGTCAGCTTTGTCAGTTATGATGTGGTCCTCTGCCTCCCAGTGGTGGATTCACTTCAGGAGATTGCTGAGATCTGAAGTAGACTGTTTGTTCACTTTTGAAGTGGGGATTTTGGTGCTCTTATCCATGCTCGTAGTTGCATTGTAATGGAGAAACGCAAAGATGTGATGAGTGCATTGAATACCAGGATTAATGTCACTGTGCTTTAAACGATTTAACTGAAGTTATCTTTGGAGTGTTGTGTTCATACACAGATGTAACAATGTAATATTTTTAGCTTATCTTTGCAGATATGTGTATAATAATAATAAACTACTGGCCAAAGGTTTGGACACCCCTTCTATTTTTAATGGTTTTCCTTTATTTTCCCAACCCCAAGCTCATCACGAGAATGCCAAGAGTGTGCAAAGGAGTAATCAAAGCAAAAGGTGTCTATTTTGAAGAATCTAAAATACTAATATTTTTGAGTTAATTTACACTTTTTTTTCATTACATAATTCCGTATGTGCTCATTCATAGTTTTGATGCCTCCTGCAGCCCTAATTAAAGGGTCTGAAAACTTTCTGAATGCACTGTATGTGCTATTGAATCTGTAGCCTCTGTTAATATTATATATTAATATTGTACGTATTAAGTAGCTATTTTTTACATGCTGTACATTTTTAATTGATTTTGATTAAATTAATTTTTTTGTACACTACAGTGCACACTACATTACATTAGTAAGTGCATTACAGTGTTTTATTGCCTTGCTATACTGTACTTGTAAGCTGTGTGACAAGTAAATTTCACACATGCTGGATGAATAAACATTTATCTTCTCTGATCTTGTCTTATCTATTCTCCGTAGACAATACAGGAATTTGTGTTAAATTTAGTGTAAATTAAATCACTGTACTGACACTGTAAGACAAATCCAACTGATCTTTCATTGCGTTTAGTGTGTTCAAACGCACAGTACCTTAGGTTTGGTTCTGTAACTGTGCAAAAAGTTAACTTTGTGGCATTTTGGTGTGTTTAGGATGGTACCTGTCTGCAAACAAAACTTCTGTGGTCTCACAAGTAGCTTAATAATTTGACAGTGTCATCCATTTGGGTTAGAAATGTAGGCAATGACAGGGATTCAGAAAGATAGAGAAAGGATCTCCTTTGATTCCACTGTCTGGAACTAAGGGCATTTTTGATTCCTGTCAGCTTGTAAACATGCAGGATTTTTTTCAGTGTTGCTTCAAGATGCTGACAGACAGTTCCTCAGCCCACATTCAGTATGTAGGAGCATTTCACCTCTGTCCTACTCACCTTCATTCAAGGATTGTGATGCTACGCTTTTCAGACTTACTGTCACATGTCAGTATACTACATGTGGTATCAAAGTGCTGCTAAGAACAACTGTGCCTCATATGGTATTGTTTTGCTGTCCTTGGACAAGTTGCCAGTTCATCTCAGGGCCATGTATGGAGACAGACAACCACTCTGCTCTCACATGAACATCAATGGCCAATAGTGAAAGGATTCTTCCAATTATCATTTAGGAACTTTTCAAAACATTTTTCAGTCTTTTTCAGTGAGAGATTTTTCAATTTTGAGTTATATTTTAGTGTGTTAAATGAACTCCAGAAACCCTGGTGGAGCTGGCCTGACACCAAGAGCAGGAACACAGACCTGAGTGAAGGTAAGCCCCACAGTGCCCAAGCAGGCACAGAGCCACAGACTGACCAGGCCAAATGAAAGCAGCAACCTAACCTAACTTCGGGCCAGAAGCCAGGAGTCCAGCATTTTGGTCACCGTGACCGAGAGAGGTAAAATTTGGAGGTTAGCCGACAGCCTCACGTATCTAGTCAACACCTGGATTTGTGTTAAGTCATAAAGTTGAGAACATATACAGCATCATATATTCCAATGCCTTACATAATCAACTTTTTAAGTAACATATGTTTAAATTCCTATCATAGGGGTTACCGTGACAAAAATGACACACCAATTCGTATTATTGGCTCTGTTTTTTTAACCTGCCAATGATTTTTCCCAGTCTGTGATCCCAAACACAGACATTAGAGAATTTCCTCAACTCATACAGCCAGGTCTGGGGCGATGCACAGTACCTGGGAACGCGAGGGACACCTCTCCACACCAAACCACTCAGTCGTTGGATGAAGCGGATAGAGTCACTGAGATAATATAATTCTCCTGACCTATTTGTTATGCAATCGAAATGACCCTGGGGTGCATAATATCCCTTGATAATGACCCACTGAGCCTGCTAGTATGTTAAACAGGTGCCAAGAGCACCGGTCCTGCTTTTAAGAATGGTGGCTATTTTTATCCGTGCCGTAAAGCTTGGACTCTCTCTGCACACCCCTGAGCCCGACTGCAATTGCAGTATATTTGTAAAAATAATTCTGGAGTTACCAAACCCTGACTGCAGTTTGTATAAAGACGTGTTGCAGATGGAGTCAACTAGAACATTAACAACTGGTGAAGCTTTGTATGCTAAGTGACTCTGATCCCAGCCTCCTATCCATAGTATGACCACAGTCTCAACAGGGTGTTTCAGGCAGAACATTTATCTTGCAAATTGTTCTCATTCCCCAGCATCTAGTCCAATTACTGCCCTGCTGTCCTAAGTTCTACTGCTTCACGCTGTGTTCAAATTTCAGCCTTCAGTTGACTTAATACCATGACTCAAAACCCTTACTCTAATTTAATACTAAAAAGAGCTTTTGACCCATGTATTTGTGGCACTCATTATTCTGAATGGCTCCATTTATCTTGTCATTGGGACTGTTAACTGCATCTGCATGACTAAATAGCACCAGCAAAATGCCACAAAGCATTTTTTTCACTAGATGAGTATTGATTGGTTTGTAAATACTGAATTCATGCAGCTTGAAAACCACTGCATGAAGTTATATCTGATTGTGATTTATTTTAATAACCTGTCTATTGACTCTATGAGAAACATGTTCAGGTGTTACTACCTGTATCTTTAGATTTTTGGTTGTAATTCTCATTGTCTTCACATTTTGCCTGATGAGATTGAACTGCAAATGTCACCGTCTCTCCTACAGCGTTGGTTCCTGCAGTGAGGACTCATTCCACCAAGAGACATTAGTCTGAATATTATAGAGATGTAACAACAGGGAAGCAGCTTTACACAAATTAGCTTAAGATGCAAAATAAAACTGAAATTTACCACTGCCATCTGGAGGTAAATTTGCACATACACACACAAACCAGGCAGGAAACATTAAATATTAACAATTGCACAGTAAGAGTGAAATAGGGATTAGACTAAAGAATCTGTTTTTATGAGCTAAAGCTGCTCAGTGAAATCCAAATTTTAGTACAATTCTTCCTCAGCTCGAACCAATTTTTGAATGAGTGAAATTTATAAAGGAATGGGCAATAAAGTAACAAAAAAGTGCATAGAAGTATTAGGTGTGAGGGCAGAAGGAGCTTTAGAGCCAGAGATGGGGTCAGAGCTGAGAACGGTTGAAATTAATGCAGCTTGAAACCCTTGTTTTCAAGGTAATAGACTGTTTGATAAATACTCTCAAGGTTCTGTGTTTGACGTGCACTTGGAGTTCCAGCCTCTGAATACATGACAGTTGATAGAGAAGCCAACTGATGGCTCTGGGTGGAAAATGTATTATGTTGCTATGTTCATGTTTTTTAAAGAAAGAAAAATGAACTGACGGGGTTTCATGATCCTTCAGGTTGGAACAATATTTCTGATTCAATTCTGAACTGACACACAGTTTGTTTTCACGGTTCATCTCTAATATGATCTGCTTTAATGTGGCCCATCAGGACTATACTGTTTCCAGTATATGGTATGTATGAATGAATTTAATTTTTTGACTCTTGGTGACTGTGGCTATGTTTATTCCCTGTGAAATTTGAGTCCATACACTGCTGATGCCAACTAATATCACTAACTATTAAAGTTTCCAGCTGACATTGTAACTGACATCAGAGAGGGTAGGTGCTAGGTTCTAAGTATTTTTTGTGCAAAAACCTGACACCACAAATAAAGATAATTCTATTTTTTGCATTTGTCCCTTTTGCAAATAATGTAGTCACACCAAATAAAAGAAGCACTCCAGCAAAAAAACATGCTCATTTGTTGAATGCTGTATGATTATAAAAAAAACAAGAATAAAATGTATCAGTTCTTCATGGGCAAACTAAATATCCAGACTCAACAACATGCAAAAACCAGTCATCCATCCACTGTCTCCGACTTAATCATCACTGGGCTGTTTGGATGTTTCATTGCGATTAGCATCTTCAAACGCACAGTATGTCAGCTTTGGTTCTGTGACAGTGTAAAAAGTTAACTTTTTTCCTGTTGTTGCTCTTTCACATTAAAAGCATTCTATTCTCAGTGCGCTTATTACCTCTTATTGTGCCATAGAAATGGGTTAATTTTAGTTAATTTTTTACCAACATTAGTGTTAGGGGATCAAAAAATGTTATTTGAGGTTTTATTAATCACAAAGGAAAATGTGAGACGCTCGTGGTTTTACATAATCTTAAGAAACCAGGCTACAGTTGTCAGTCTCTGGAAAGCTGATTTCTTATGTGTTTATCACGTTAAAGTCTGTCTAAGGACGGTAGACATGTTTATTTACACAGAGCGTATTGTGGAAGTCTGAATGAGATTTTAACATTCGGATCAGCTGAATGTGTCAGGTTACTCTTGTGCTGAATGTACACCAGGTTCCTTACTGTAGGTGCACATAAACACTGTTCCCCGAGTACAGAGAAAGCGGATTTCTCTGAGTAACCCAGTTACTTAAGTGGATGTAAACACAGTCTGTCTAACAAATGGCTGCAGACAGGAACACATAGCTGAGTGAAACCTGATTGAAAAGAGAAATAATTTTAAAAAGTCCAACAAATATGTTGAATATTGTGAAGTTTCTTGTAGAAGTCTAAATAAGACATACATTGCTGCAGGGCCGGGGTGGTAAAACATGTGAGTTCACTTTCACATTACACATTAACACCAGCAATCCATTGCCAAGCCTTTGTTATTGAAGATTTTGAAGATTCCTTATTTCAGCACAGACAGGACTGATCTTGCTCTTTCCATCTGTCTTGCGATCATTCTACAATCTGCCAGAATGAGAACAGTGACCTCTTTCTGATTTGGGGAACAAAGCAGCAGACTCTCTGCCAAATCAGTCTTGTGTAGAATGATGCAAAAGTAGATGATGCCAGTCGTTACAATGCTAGAGGCTTGATGACTGGCTCTTTGTTGTGTCTTTACATTCTGCAACAGAAAAGGAAGGTTTTCAGCTTTAGAGCCTAATTGATCTGTTGGGGTAATAAAACTACCTTCCCTGTCATGGTGAGGATTCTGAGGGAGTGTTGAACCTGTGTCAGTGGAGCCTCCCTCCTTACTGTACAGTAGATAATAGCATCAGCATAGGCAGGAAAAACAAATAGAAACATCTGACTGGGTGACTAGAAAGAGGACAAAGTAATTAGAAAAGAAACAAAAGCAGAATAATCATAGTTTCTGATTAAATGAAAGTGTATGAGGAGCAGGGACTGACAAATGGGAGGTAATTTTTTCTTGAGTGAAGCTTTGCTCCAAACATTGAAAAAGCAACTTTCACTTTACCAGTTCTTGGATCGTTGTAGAGTTGCTGTCAATGAAAACCACTAAAAAACAGGTGTAGCGAACTCGTTATATTTGGGTAATTTGATATTAATACAAAAGCATTAATTTCCTCGAATTTGGGGCACCAGGTTCAATTTAAGCGGAACCACGCTATGATTATTATATTATCTGAACTGCTGATGGTCCAAAGTAACAATAGAATTAAATAACAATTTAACCCAAAAATCAGTCTCTTGTTATGAGTTCTTTTCCGTTTCAGTGACTTTTGTAGTAACGGAAATTACATTTTAGAATCTCTATAAAGAAACTTCATAAAGGCTCCAATGGTTTATCGGCTGTACGGACACCAGATTTTCATGAAGCAGAGAGATATTTGTACTTGGCCTGGGAGCAGCTGGAGGTTGTTCTGCCAGGTATGCGTCAATCGGTACCTGTTCTTTTGTA
The DNA here is from genome assembly GCA_033026295.1 of Channa striata. Lineage (NCBI taxonomy): Eukaryota > Metazoa > Chordata > Actinopteri > Anabantiformes > Channidae > Channa > Channa striata. Next base: position 21,274,794 of record CM065186.1, on the reverse strand, counting down.
GAGCAGGACAGACCGTCTCGATTCTGTTAACAGGCGAGCTATCAGAGCGAGGATCCGCTGTGGCTGCAAAGATTTGTCCGGCCCACAGGAGCGTTCACCTGGTCAGATGGCAGGCTCGATTAACGTGGTCTGGTTCTGCTGGTGGCTGAGCCGACTTACAGAGGCGCTGGTTGTCCGGTCCGGAATTCAATTCAACTTTATTTATATAGCACCAATTTACAACAAGGTCATCTCAGGGCACTTTACATAATAAAGTCAAGACTATACAAACATTTAGATAAACCCAACAAATCCCCCTTGAGCAAGCCATAGGCAACAGTGGAGAGGAAAAACTCCTTTTACCGGAAGAAACCTCCAGCAGAACCAGGCTCAGGGTGGACGGCCATCTGCCTTGACCGATTGGGCTGAGAGGAAAGTGGAGAGAGAAAAGAACAGAGCAACAAAAGCAAGAACAAAACATTGAGCAGGTTAGTGGGACCAGTAGCTGCGCACTGGAGGACACACAGCGCCAAATCCGGGGACACCTGAAGACGACTACGGGACAAAGAAGACACAGAGTTAATGTCATACAGTGGTGACATTATAGATGTGGGGTGAGAGGAGAGAATGAAGAGAAGAGGAAGTGGCACAGTGCAGAGTCCCCCAGCAGTCTAAGCCTATAGCAGCATGACTATAACCAACTAAAAGCTTTATCAAAAAGGAAGGTTTTGAGCCTAGTCTTAAAAATAGAGAGGGTGTCTGCTTCCCGAATCTGGACTGGGAGCTGGTTCCACAGGAGAGGAGCTTGATAGCTAAAGGCTCTGCCTCCCATTCTATTTTTGGAAATTCTGGGAACCACAAGTAGGCCTGCATTTTGGGACCGAAGTGGTCTAGTAGGATGATATGGTACTAAGAGATCTTTTAAATATGATGGGGCTTGACCGTTTAAAGCTTTATAGGTAAGAACAAGGATTTTAAATTCTATTATGCATTTAATTGGAAGCCAATGGAGAGAAGTTAATGAAGGTGAAATATGATCTCTCTTACCAATCCCAGTCAGTAATCTTGCTGCAGCATTTTGGATTAATTGGAGGCTTTTTAGAGAGTTACTGGGGCGCCTGAAAGTAGAGAATTACAGTAGTCCAATCTAGAAGTAACAAATGCACGAACCAATTTTTCAGCATCGCTTTGGGACATGATGCTCCTAATTTTGGCAATGTTTCTTAGGTGGAAGAAGGCTGTTCTAGAGATTTGTTTTATGTGTGAGGTAAATGACAAATCCTGGTCAAAAATGACTCCAAGATTCCTTGCAGTACTACTAAGGGCAAGAGTTATGTCATCTAAAGTAGCAATATGGTTAGAAAACATGTGTCTTTGACTTTTAGGCCCAAATACAATAACTTCAGTTTTATCTGAGTTTAGAAGAAGAAAATTATACGTCATCCAGTCCCTTATGTATTTTAGACATAATTGTAGTTTGATTAATTTATTTGTTTCATCAGGTTTCATAGATAGATATAACTGCGTGTCGGAATGGAGCCGAAATGTTGAATTGAAATAATTCAACAAAAGTGGTTGTTAAAAATATGGCTATTCAATAAAAATCTCGGGCTTGGTCTGGATTAACTTTGACGGATTTATAAGTTACAAACAAAAACGGAAGTTTGGCTTGGAGTTCCGATCGTCAAAATAAACTAATACAACAATAGGCAGCAAAGACGTGCGCGCTTTAAAAATAGTTTGAAAAGACGAATAGACGACAAAAAGTAGTTTTAACAACTTCAGCTAAGCTTTCTTAACTGAGGCACATTTCTTCTTCAGGATGGAGCTCGAAGTGGAACTCTGCACGACTTCTGCTGGGACTCTGGAACTCTGGAACTTTATTTTATAACGTTGGGGTGTTGCAAAGACTATGAGGCGTCGCTGCTGAATTCAAATTTACCGCGGAGGGCAGAGCGAGTCCCTCCTCTGGATCAAATTAAATTCTTTTGTTCGGTTTAATCACACAAAGTCAAGTATAGATTTCTCTTTTCATCAAGCCCAAAATCTCATACTATAAAGCAAAGCAACTTCTTACAATTGTCATACTGTGCAAACTCCTATGGAGGTTAAAATGCTTAAAAAAACATGATTGCTGCGTGTAATAATCAGTGTCTCATTTCAAAAAAACCTGTGAGAGTTCTGATTAGACAAATAGATGGAATCCAATGATTATTACATGGAAAATTTGCTTTGTCTAATACATATTAATACACATTAAGAACACACAACAACAATTAGGAATTCAGTCATGCATTATCTGGACATCGTAGAGAATTAATATAACATGACATGATCACGTTTACATAACTAAGGCGTGCATGAATATGTAACATGTATGTGTAATATACAGAATTAACAGAAGAATATGACATTGTGTTTTAACTTTCAGACAACAAATTAATGCAGTTTTGTTTCTTTCTATAGACGAATATCTTCGGGAGGCATTTATAATTTCCACCCAAGGGTGGCAATGTTGTGCCGTGTTACTCTTTCACGTCATTCTGAATTAAAATGTTTATTTTATAACTCCGTCATTTCTTGTCGTAGAAAGGACGGTATCATGTCAAATTGTTCCAAATTTGCTTCTGAACACATTGGTGTGAGTTTTATGAAGCTTGATAGATGATTTGTCCCTGTTTTGGGGTTTGAGTTTAAACAAAGTCTTTCTGTCTCAAGTGGTCTCGCACTCAAGTTTTATGGTTGTTTTGCAAATTCCTTTCCAGAAAGCTGGTACCATCTTGATAAGAACGTCATTTTCAAGTGAGTTAGGAGACAGTCTTGGGTCTGGTGGTTGAAAAACTCACAGCAAAAGTTATGCTAATTGCCTGAGTGTCAATTCGTGGCTTTAAGCCAGATGTGGTTTGTTTGCTTTACTTGTTTCTCTTGGTGTTATCTGGTCCTGGGGAGGATTAGTGGTGGATACTTTATAAAGAAAGTTTATTGCCGGGTCCGTCTCCCTCCCCCTTGTTTCCAACATGGAGGTTAAATTCTGTCTCTAAATTCAACTCTGTCTCTGGATGTTACACAGGAAAGAAAAATATTATTCCCTTTGAGTTCAAATCAAATAAAATCTGTTGACCAAAGTACTTCACATGCACAAAACAGAATTATAAAAATAAAAGTCTGAAGCTGACTGAGGATCAGGGGTAAACTATTCCACAATTTAGGGGTTGACACAGCAAAAGCACAATTACCCCAGTATTTGTCTTAGGCCCTTGGCATCTCTAAAAGAAACCGAAATTGATGATCTGAGGGAGTTTGTTTTCTGTCATTGCAGTAATTCACTGAGGTAGGGAGGTGCAAGTCCATTTAAAGCTGTAAAAACAAAAATCAACAAGTTACAATCAATTCAAAAGTGGACTAGAAGCGAGTGAAGACAGGTCAGAACTGGGGTGATACGCTGCAATTTTCCTGTACTTGTCAAGAGACGTGCAGTAGAATTTTGAACCATCTGAAGACGAAGGATGATTGAATAACACCACAATACAATACATTACAGTAGACAGGCCTGAAACTGATAAAACCACGGGTAACTTTTTCAACATCTTTAAAAGAAAGAAATGAGTTGATTTTACCTAACAACCCCTTCAGGAGACTGGACTTTCCTGTGGAGTTGATCTGTTTATCAAATCTTAGATCACTGTCAAACATCCCTCCTAGGTGTTTCATAGTCATCATCAGATGTGGATTCAGGAGGCCGAGATCCTGGCCAAAGGCAGTTACAGTAGCTGAATCACCAAACAGAACACACTCTGTTAGGTCAATAGTGAGCTAAATATGTTTGAATGTCATCTGCTCAGCAGTGGAAAGAGATATTTTCTTAGACGAACCCAGATGAAAGAAAATACAGTGAAACAAAACTGGACCAAGAACAGACCCTTTAAACCAATATAAAGGGGGATTGGAGAGATGGAACAGGCGCCAATATTAAAAACAAAAGTTCTTAATAGATATGAGCAGCTCCAGCTGCTCCAAAGGAGACTAGAGGATTCCATAATCCACTGTAACACAGAGTGGAAAAAGACCTGCTTCTGCATTTGAGATGTGATAGAATGTGTAGCGAATAAACTCATGCTTTAGTTTTGAAGTATGAAGTATGTAGCTACAAAAACATTATCAATCCCAAAATATGTTTATTTTCACTATAAACCCTCTTTAATTTCCCTTTTGAAGTGCTCTGAGCCCTCACATAGCTGAAAAACTTTCATTCAACACTTTTTAATTATATTCACGTTACAAGATAAATTGTTTCTTTTTTTAAATTAGGTAAGAGGGGCATTGCTACATTTAAGCGCTTTGTCAATACAACACAAATTCCATTAGCGATGTCAGAGATGGGAATATAAGAAAGAGGCAGCACACGTGTGCTCCGCTTTGTGTGTGGTCTAACTGAATGTAGCATCACCTCCAAACAAACCTGTCAATTATTACCAGATCAATTATTTCAGATCTGATGGATAATGTTAGACAGCATGGGAAGAGGGGGAGGTCTGTGACTGTGGGCTGTACTCAAACCATCATTTCACATAATTCCTGTATAATCAGACCACAGACTACATGTAGACAAGACATTCTCCTAGAGATACACATGTAAAGACGTTTACTGTTGCTAATTTCATGCTGTTTTTTATAATCATTGGCACAACGTGTGGGTAAAAAGTGCTGAGAGTGCAACCGATGATTTAAATTGTCATTATGCGCTGTTCTCCCGCTGTGATTACTGGCAATCTTTGGAATCCTTGCTTGTTTTCGTGATTTTATCAGTAGTGCTATGGTAATCGCTTTTCATAGGCCCATTTTTTTCTCAAAGTAGCAGTGAAGTCTAACAACAAATCATGTTAATTTCACAGTTCTGTCAGCATTTATTTTTGCTAAAGGATGCAAATATTATTGTGCAATAATAGTGAAACGCTTGTAGCATCTGGCAGAAGTGTGTGCTTCTGCAAAATGGCAAGGAGAGAGGCTGAATTTGGATTAAGTTCTTGTTGCAACTTGACATTAGCAGTCAGTTTACATGCAAAGGCACATGGACATGGGTAAAACAAGACACAGTTTTTTTTTTTACAATTCATGGTCTTGGGAAGCAGCATATAATAATCTTAACTACCTTTTAAACCTTTGTCTTACAATTTATGTGACGCTGTGCAACAAACAGCCAACAACAATTTTTGTAACTCTTCAAAACAGTAAGAGGCATTTCACAAAGCAGCTAGCCTAATGTGCTGGGGTCTGACTTCATAGTTCACATAGCTTCCACCATGAGCAACAATCAATACCTTTATAGCTATGTGCTACTGTTATGTTTCACAATTACCTTCATCCTCAAAACTCTTGTTTTGTTTACTGCCTTCACTTTATAAAGAAAACATACAGCTTCATTCGCAAAAAAACCCCAAGCATTCATTTTAGAGAAAGACCATGTTCATCATCATCACAGCTGGTCTACGACAAACAAAACAACCCATATCCATCCCGATGCATTGCACGTCCTCAGATGTGGACTCACTGCACCTTGATTAACTGAACAATTTAAGTTTACAGTAAATGTCTTTCTCTGAAGGATGTGTTTGTTAATTAATAATTCGATGCCAGTGTCACTGGGTCCACTGGGTGTGCTTTATCTTTGACAGAGAAGGTGTATGAAGGATGGTCTTCCTAACACGCAATATCAGAGCAGGCTGTCTTCCACGTGGCTGAGAAACGTAAATTATTTAAAATAGCAGGACGGGGCTGCTCGAAAGTCTCCCGCTGGTTGATGTCTGTAAAATCACTTAAAAACCGAACAACACAACAGGAGCTGGCCAAAGGAAAAGGATAAAAAAAGAAAAAAGAAATGGTATAACTCTGCATATACACTCCTGGCCAAGGTAACTATGATAATCCTGTTAATGTGTTTTTCTGGAGGCAAACCTTGACTGAATGCGAGAAACACAGCTCTGAAGATCACCGAATATATCTTTCACTACTATAAAACACCTAATGCTGCAATCCTTCACTGTCTGAGACTCTGAGGGCCTGAGTTTGTCTGCGCAGAGTTTGGGCATTTGTGAAATTTTTATAGAGAAAAAAGCCTTTTTTTTCAGAAGGACAATACAAACTTTTATTTTGATGTGTTTCTACGCTAAGATTGGAAACCATCTAGTTTGGATAATGTGTTTGGCTTATTAAAAATGGGTTTACAGACACAGGAATAATGTGGAGAAAGCAAAAAAAAAAAAATGGAGCTTGAGTGAAAAAATATGGAACCTCACCCAACCGGTCAGACACAGTCCTTATATGTACTCCTACACATAAGGAAATTTCAAACCGTTTTAATATAAAAAAAATGCAAACATCAAGTACACATAAATCGTCTCACATCATCAAATAGTTACAAGCCTCATCCAGCCTGAAATAGACGTGTAATTGTTTTTTTTTTTGGCATGCTATGCAGGTGCACACATGCCTGCTTGTCATCAAAATTATGTGCAGGTATAATTATGTTAATGAAACTTTTATCTAAAAGATGCCACAGCTACAAAGCACCAAACTGATCAATACTACATTATACAGGACCTGACATTTGTTAATTATTGATCATTAACAACTGACTTGCCATAAACCTTGAAATTTTTAGTTACACTAGGTGATTTCTACTCATCCTCCTCAAGTTACTATATACAGGCGAAATTGCCTGCACCTACTGTATATAGCACTTTTCTACATGATGTACTGAAAGCACTTATTCACCCATTAACCCATATATTCATACACTGATATGCAGCTGGCCAACACTCACTGGGAGCAACCAAGGGGGGGTTCAGTGTCTTGCTCAAGGACACTTAGACTTAGACCACAGGAACCAGGGATCAAACCAACAACTGTGGGATCTGCTGACAACTGCGCTACCTACTGCGCCACAGCCACCCACAGAAGATGTATCTTTGTCCTGGCTCACAGACTCAGTTCTATTCATAGTAGTAGTTTTCATGCCTGCGAAAAGCACTGGGTTAGAAATATAAGTTGTTGTGCATTGATTACAACTCCCTTGGAAGCAACAGATTTGGCTCACCCTGCATTTGAACAATCTGTTGGTCACAGAAAACTTGACACGATGCTCTGACTTTACAGACTGGCTGCTGGCTTCCTCTCAGAGGGCACGGACTCAGAGAAATCTTACAAATGGCCTATGGACACACTGAAAAAGCTTGTAGGTGCTGTAAAAATTGTCACTCCTCTTGGCGGTGTATTGATGCTCTGTCAGTCTCTGTTAGAGTTTATCTACTAATGGTGCTCCTTCACAATAAAAGCATTAAAATTTCAAAACCAGTCGCCTCCTTTTGTGAAGCAGTCATATGAAGTGTAATGTCTTAAACAACACTGCAGCCTCTCTCATAATTAGAAAGGGAGAGGTAGGTGTGGGGTGTTTACATGTGCAACCTCACAGCTTGATACCACTATATCTTACACAATGTCTGTCTTCACCCATATGGGCACCAACATCATTTATCATGTCTAAGAGTCTGTACTTCCTGCCTGCCCTGGGTAACCATGGGACGTTGTAGAGGTGACATGAGGGGAGGTTGTACGCAGAGAGTAAAAAGTTTATTCTGTTTCATTAGAGAAATGGTAACACACCTATTAACACATCGCAGAGACACTGGAGAATCATACTTCATCCAGAAACGAGTAATACTGATGCCACTGTGTGTGCATCAGATCTGATCATACACAGCTGAGAACGGTAAATTAACACCCTCGAAGTTAATTTAACAGTGTTGACTTTGCTGTGTAACATTTCAAACTCAAACCTAGAAGAGTAAGGCCAAAGAGAAACACACAGTCATAGTACTCATAAGGCTTTGGACATTTCACAGAAAAATGGGAATGGCAGAAATCCTATAATGTGATTCCCACCAACATCTCCCTGCCGTCTCCAGAGCACACACTGTTAACTGTGTTAGAGATTTCAGATCAAAATTGTTTTAGATCAGACTGAGCACTACATGTTTGCCACAGGAACCTTTCCTCCTTTAATCCTGGATTTTCATTAGAGTTTGACACAGATCTCCTACACTCCAATCAAGTGCGTTTACAGAGCACTGTATTACTTTAGCACTGCTATGAAGATTTAACTGCGGACTGTTGTGTTACTCTGTTTTAAGATAAATATGGTCAGTTTTTGAAAATCAGCCAATATTCATTTCAATATTATCCAATATTTAATTTTGAGCCAGCATTCAACACACTATTCCCAACAAGCCCTATCCATTTGCAGGCTAAATGTCATGGCTCAATAGAGGAGGATAGGGAGATGTTTTTAAATAAATAGATTAAAACCAGAACATTGAAAGCATGGTTTTAGAACATTTTACATGTAGTCATTTGGCAGATGCTTTAACCAAAGCGACTTATATATGAGGTAAAGGGAGTTTTTCCTCTCCACTGTTCTGCTGCTCAAGGGGGATTTGTTGGGTTTTCTTTAAATGTTTGTATAGTCTTGAGTTGAATTGATTACCTGGATCAGGTGCGTTCAGTCAATCAGAAGCTACAAGATGAGGGTTGTACAGGGATAGTTAGAAAACAAGCAGGGCTGCGGCCCTCGAGGCCTGGAGTTTGACACCCCAGGTCTAAGTCAAGGAGGAAACATCAAAGCAAAGTTTTTGAGGAGGGTTTTTTTTTTTTTTTTACATTTTAGTTCATAGGAAGATCCAGAAGATTTCTGTTTTCAGCTGTTTTTTTAAATTTTGGAAATGAGGTAGCTGAGTGTGCAGAGTTTGGCAGCTCATTCCATCATCGTAGGATCATCTTCTGTGTGGTGCTGGGACCACCAGACGTTGGCAGAGCGCAGCAGACGGGAGGGATTGTAGACCTGAATGATTGAGTTGAGGTAAGACGGAGCTGTAGAGCTGACCACCATGTAGGCAAGAGACAGGGCTTTGAACTTAATATGTTTAGCCAGAGGAAGCCAGTGTGGAGGCCTTTTTGGCGAGCTGCTGGATTTTGGATCAACTGCATCCGATCGTGCATACTGGTAACCCCATCAGCAGTGTATTGCAATAATCAAGACTAGATATGATCAACGCCTGCACAATGAGTTGAATTGTGTATTCTGAGGTAGGGTCTGATCTTTCTGAGGTTGTAGAGGGCAAATCTGCATGACCTAGAGATTGAGGAGATGTGTTCTCTGAAGCTCAGCTGGTCACCCAGATTTATTGCTCATTTAGTGGGGACAATCCCTGCAGATGCAATGTTGATGCTGATGTTGTGTCGGAGGTCTGGCAGGGAGAAATTGGAACTTTAGAAGAGATCTCAGAGGGACAGGAAGAGCTATGTGTCGTCAGCATAGCAGTAATAGGAAAAGCCATGTGAATGGATGATAGAGCCAAGTTTCGTAGTATAGATGGAAAAAAATAAGAGGACCAAGAACTGACCCTTGCAGCACACCAGTGTAAAGTCTATGAAAGTTAGAAACACGCCCCTACCAGGATACCCAAAAGTAGGACCGAAGGCAGGCTACTCTGCAGCCTTTGTAAACAGCCTTCTAGTAGAATTAAGACAGAACATTGATCTGGAGTTTTTGCAGCCCGTAGAGATTCCATGGCTATCGGAAGTCCCGCTTCTGTGAAATGACTAGTCTTGAAGCCAGACTGGTTGACATTAAGATAGCTGGTCTGGGAATAAAAGTCTAAGAGTTGATTGAAGACTGCTAGTTCCAGTGTCTTGGCCAGAAGTGAAAAAAGAGTGATGGGTTCACAAGGGAGGAGTCAAGAACAGCCTTCTTCCATCTACGGAACATTGCCAAAATTAGGAGCATCCTGTCTTAAAGCAATACTGAAAAACTGGTTCATGCATTTGTTACTTCTAGATTGGACTAGTGTAATTCTCTACTATCAGACTGCCCCAGTAACTCAGTAAACCATGATTACTGACTGGGATTGGTAAGAGAGATCATATTTCACCTTCATCAGCTTCTCTCTATTGGCTTCCCATTAAATGTAGAATAGAATTTCTTCTTCTTACCTATAAAGCTCTAAACGGTCAAGCTCCATCATATCTAAAAGATCTCCTAGTACCATATCATCCTACTAGACCACTTCGGTCCCAAAATGCAGGCCTACTTATGGTTCCCAGAATTTCCAAAAATAGAATGGGAGGCAGAGCCTTTAGCTATCAAGCTCCTCTCGTGTGGAACCAGCTCCCAGTCCAGATTCGGGAAGCAGACACCCTCTCTACTTTTAAGACTAGGCTCAAAACCTTCCTCTTTGATAAAGCTTATAGTTGGTTATAGTCATGCTGCTATAGGCTTAGACTGCTGAGGGACCAACCCCTGATGCTCTGAGACACTTAGCCCACATTTATATGTCACCACTGTATGACATTAACTCTGTGTCTTCTTTCTCCCGTAGTTGTGCTTCTCCCTCTCTCTGTCCCTGTCTTCAGGTGTCCCCAGCTTTGGAACTGTGTGTCTTCCAGTCCACAGCTACTGGTCCTACCAACCCAATGTTTTCCACTCACCCCAACCGGTCAAGGCAGATTGCTGCCGCCCTGAACCTGATTCTGCTGGAGGTTTCTGCTGGTAGTCTCGTCTTTATTATATAAAGTTCCTTGAGATGACTTTGTAGTAAATTGGCGCTATATAAATAAAGTTGAATTGGATTCAAGTGAATTCTTGTTCATCCATTAGCACTCACAATCACACACTGATGGGGGAGCTGCTATGTAGCCGGCCAACATGCACTGCACGCAGCTGAGTTGGGGTTCAGTGTCCTGCTCAAGGACCACTTCAAGATGTGACAGTAGGAGCCAGGATTGAACCAACAAGTCTGGGCCTGGTGGACAACTGCTCTACTTCTTGCACCAAAGTCAGTCCATTTCACACTAGCTTCACTGGCAGTTGAATTGGAGCAGAGCTGGACCTACATGGCCCCTTAGCTCTGTCTAAGGCACATACAGTAACTACGCCTCTCTCTCACGACACTTTAGTTAAGTGAAAACAAAACGAGCTAGTAAATTAATCAGAGAGTTGAACTCTGGTCTCCTATAGAACAGTCCTGCACTTTACACATTCACTACTTGACTCATTTAACATTCAGTTTTTTTCTGGTTTGACAAATAAATTCAGAAATACAACACATCCAAATAAGATACACACAAAAATATTTCTTGCAAGACCTATTAAGTTGCTAAGAACATATTTTGTAGGAAACCAGGTTGGTTCTTTTAGATAAGGTTACTGTATAGTATCATCCAGGCAGCTGGCATTAATATACAGTACATAAAATAGCTGACATAACTTCAGTGGCACCTAATTTCCCCTCAGTATTAATCAGCTGCACATTTACCCTGACCATGGGATCTCTTTGTTATTTATTTTTGTACACTAGTTCAGTAACAGGCCTCCGGTCGTCCAATGCTCAGATGTTATACTCTAACCACACACCGTGTTTTGGCAAAAAGACAAGGGTGACACTTTAAGTGCCTACATCTGTAATAACTTATGCTCTCAGCAGCACTAGTAAAACCACTGACAGGTGACACGAACATTTATGTCATTACAATGGCACCTGTCAAACAGCAAGTAAACGCTGATGGAAGTATTGTGAAAACATGAAAAACAGGCAACTCTGAGCAAGCACAGTATGACAAGGGTTAGATCCGGGCTTGTAGGGTTTTGGGGATATGCAGTGGTTAGTACCTACCAAAACTGATCCAATGAGAGACAACAGGCGACAGATTATGGGCACACTCCAAGTCTATATGGTAAGCATGTCTCCTAGTCTCATAGTTACATCAGTAGGTCAAACATTATTATCCAGTCCTGTAAGTGTCAGTGAGTGAGTCTCTTAGCTTTCAGTGTAGTTAAACAAACAGCAGTGGTTACTATGGTAACAACGCATGCATTTTATGTTGTCACTGTTTTTAGCTTTTTGTTTGTTTGTAGCCTAACCTTAGCATGCCGTTTTTGCATACCGTAGTTTTTTGTATATATAAAGTCGTTCCTGTGGAGGTGACGGTGAATGATTAGGTAGGCAGCATGATGGTGGAGTGGTTAGTGCTGCTGGCTCTGGAAGGTCGCTTGTTTGAATCCTTGACCCTGAGTGTCCTTTCTGTGCTGAGCTTGCATATTCTCCCACAGTCCAAAGACTTACATGCTAAGTGACTTTGTCTCTCTGTGTTGGCCCTAAGATATAATGGAGACCTATTCAGGATGGACCCTGCCTCTCACCCTATGACAGCTGGAATAGGTTCCACTTTCCCGTAACCATAAACAGATTCAGCAGTTACAGATAATGACTGGATCAATGATTACCAATAGAAATACATTTAATGGAGGTGCTTATGGAAACCTGTATTATAGTGGTCCAGACATGAGTTTGTTTTTTTAAGGTGGCAGTTTAATCAAAGTTGAAAGTGACTCCAGTTGCTTAAGCTGCTGTTCAGTTGATAATACGTATTTAAACCCCGAATGTGATTTGTTTGTGATAGCTTATAGCACAAAGAAAAACGAAAACAGAAATGGCAACTGGCTGCAATTAATGAGCTTTTTAGGCCTTTTTTATTGCAAAATATCAGCTTTATGATAAGCATTTGATTCAAATCGGTATACTTATGCTATTATGATAGCAACAATGGTTTTGGAGTGAATTCTGCAGTGGAAACAAGATTTGCCAGTTGATGTCATGCATGTTTTAATAAGGTATTGAATGTTAGTCCTAAAATAAAGAAGAAGCTTTCTGTGCAAAAGATGGACACAGGTTTAACACAGCTTCCTTTGTCTTGAGCCTGGTGGTGTTGAATTATAGTCAGGAATTAAACAAATTATCTTGGGGAATGGCTAGTTTTAACATATGGATATTACTAAAAGGAAACCTAAGAAACAAGCTTCAGATTTAAATAAAGCCTATGGCAAGCAGTGTCAGTTTCTAACAAATTCCAGAGAGATTCTGAGCTCATCAGAAATGGTCTGGATGTGCAGAGGATGGGTTTGTCCAAGTGTGCTCCAGGCTATGCTTTATTCACAACTCTATGACCTTAGGACTCGAAGATTCGTTAAATTGTGATTAGTTTTGATGTTATTCCGCTGACTCAACTAGAGGTGCACGCTGGTATTTCTCTCAGAGGAAAAGCCTCATAAACTCAATTCAGCTTATCACTGTGTCAATATCACCAGAATTATGAATAGTAATAAAAACACAGCCTAATGCAGGGGAGGAGATGGTAATATATTCTCAGGGTGCTAGCTCAATATATTAGCAGTCAGGCTCACTGCTCCTGCATGCACACACACCAGTCACCTCAGGTTATAACTGGACGTGGGATGAGACATGTGCTTGTGCCTCCTGTCCAGACCGATGATTGGAGTGGGAGACTAAGTGGAAGCTCCAATCAGGGATGGACATGAATTTAAGGTAACCTCTAACCTGACTGCTACACAGTCAAGATGTCAGGGTGCAGGTCATTTTGCAGTGCTGTCTGGACACGGCTAAACCTGCTAAATTGCTGTGGTCTTATCAGTGGAATGTTTTTCTAATTTAGCAAGAGAAGAGAGCAGCATTTCATCAGTGCTGGAGGTGTGCAGAAGGTCCAGCATGTTTCGGAGCACACTGTGTCTGCACCCCTTGGTTAGTCCTACAGTCAAGGACACTTAAAGCAAATCTTTGCAACTTTGGATTAACTTTCTCGTACAAAGAGCAGTGAAAACATGCTCCACGCCCCCCGAGACTATAAACAATATTAGTTAGAATTAGAAAGGTTTAAATACTGTTGGCATCACTGCACACAGATTATAATTACAGCGTGCATTAATGTTGCTAATGGTATTTTAAAGCACAGATAAATGTTATTTTATCCCCAAAAAATAACGACTTGTGTTTTTCTTTTTTATATTGTCATTGCCATGGTGTTTAATAGTAATATTTTGCCTACTCCTTTGGTGTCCAGGCTGAATGTATGCTTTATATGTATAATAGGGCCCCACAAATGAAAACAGGTAAGTGTTATATTTGAAATAACACCAAAATGTGGGCTTCCAACAAACATAAATCCTTGGTTACAGCTGTGAAAAATCCAAAGATCACTGGATTATAGCTTATGCACTAAACTATAAAATTAGGTTAAGGAAAAAGGTTGGGGCTAAAATAAATACTTTGGTAAAAGAAGTTCATCTTAAGGCACGCTAAGTAGTGAGGTCACAACATTAAAAAATTATTAGAAAACTGAATGTATGAACCAAAGTTTTGCATTTAGAAATAATGTGTTTCTTCTAATGCAACATAAAAAGAGATGTGAACAAAATACAAAACATCAAGGATATATATTTGCATCTGGACTGAAAAGTTTCCCATGTTTGGATTTTTAGATATAATGCAATTGTTCAAGAAATCACGTGATAGAAGACGAGTTGAAATATGAAATTTGTGAAAAAGTGTCCAGGAAACATTATAAAAACCATGACTATAAACTACTGGCACCATAGTGAAGCAGACTGTTCATCTGAATAACACACTCTGGATTTGAAAGTACCGTAAAGCAAAAGAATAAAATGCAAATTCTCAACATGTTTTTTTCCCTGTGCACTTGGAGAATTTATTTCTAGAGTCAGTGTCATGCAGTCTTCTTAGCAATGCCAGGTGTGTTAGTGCATAATGATAAAGCTCTTGTTTTGTTGAGTGAGAAGTTAACTTCTTAAGCTGCTATCATTATTCCTCCATGAATAAATCCCAGGGTCGTCACTAAACGTGTTCACTCCCAGAGAATAACAGGGAACTCATGCATCCTCTTTGACTGAGTGTGAACTGTCAGCGATGCTCAGTTCTAATAAATGGGTGCTGTATTCACCTAATGTGGATAGTTAAATATAATATGCTGTGGATGTGGGATGAGCTGGGAGGCCGCGGCAGACATAGTGCTAGCATAAACTTGGTGTGTGTGCATGGTGATCTGTGAACTAATGTGGAAAGTGTGATGACACTAATGTAATCATCTGGCTGGACAGCAGCTGCCACAGAGATATCCGAATGATTGCATTTACACCTCATATTAAAATGTAGTCTGCATCTGAATACTTCATCTGGACAGAGAAAACATATGAAACATCATTGTTATCAGTGCAAACAATATCATCACCAGCATCAAGGCAGCTACAACTGTCATCAGTAGAAACGTCAATACTGTACACACAAATTTCATTATCAAATTACATAAAACTATATTTAATTCATTTTAATCAAAATTGGACTTACATTTATTTTAATAAAAATGTCACAGTCTGTGAATACTATTATAGTGGTGATGTAAGTGAGAACCAGATTTTGTTGCGGGCACATTTCTGTCCAAACTGTTGAGGCAATTCTGACCTTTGAAGGAGAAATACAAATTATCATGTAAAATAGAGTTTCTGAAATGCAGAAGCCAAACTGTCCTCAAATGCACCTCAAGCAGAGGCAGATAGACACACACCAAGTTGTGTTAACATTCCTAATTTAAAACCAAGTCACAAAGGCAATTCATGGTTCTACAAGACAAGACAAGGGGAAATATCCATCCAGTGTTTAAGCTACAGAAACTTCCAATCAGCTATTTGAATAACTTATGAGCTTCTGTCACACACCAGTAAAACACAAATTCAAACACAGATTGTTAATTGTCATGTATTTATATGTCCAGGCCAAAGAACTCCTACTATTACTTCCACTAGTCCCAGCCCAACCCAAAGTATTTGCAACCTATTAAAACATGGGATTCTGGTTATCACCTACTGTAGCTTTGAATCTACTGCAGTTTTCTTTAAGTTTTATTTGTGCTGAAGCAGTGGTAATTGAAAAGCTGTGGTGGGAAAAATGTGTTATTATTCATTAACCACCTGCTTTAGTATGTTTTGCAGCACACAAGTGAAATTAGTTAGCAATAGATCACAATGTTTTGTCGTCCTATAAACTCCAACCTTCAACTTGGCCCCAGCTCTTGCCATTTCTGAATAGAGGAAATAAAGTAATTGTTGATGATTAGTAAAAAGTTAATTTTCAGAAATCAACAGTGGTTCAAGTGGTTCTCTGCATGAAACTGCATGCAAATTGAAACAGAATATGAAGTGCTTGCACTTTCTTGCATCCTGAGTTTGTGTTCCTCTGTGATCACTACATATTGCAGTGTTATAGTTTTTAATTACACATCTCAATATTGTAGTTTGTTCCAGGTCTTGTGTCTTAAAGGTCGTGTTAGTACTAAGTCCCCATTAGCAACATGGAAAGGAAGACAGGGCTCAGTGAGTGATAGTGACTACATTCAGTGTTCATTCTTGTAGATAGGGATATATGAGTTTACATTCAGGTGTCGGTTTATTAGGTACGCCCAGCTAAAACTAAGTCAGTCTTGTCCTGCAGTAACTTCTGCTTCATGAAGTTTGTGCTACAGTTGAACTGGAGATTATGTTGAGACAAAAACTGAAGAGCTCAACATGCAATTAGACATGCAGACAAGGTTCAAGTTGATAGAAAGGCAACAGTAACTCAAACCACACCTTACAACTGCTGATGAGCATCTCTAAAAGAACAACACATTGAAGTTTGAAACAAAAGGTTTACAGAACAAGGAGTCACAATAGGCTATTGAACACGTGTTGCCTTGTGTGATCGATTGATATAGGTATGGTAGGATGGTAGGGTCGGAATTTGGCATAAACTATGTGCAATATTTACAGAGTTACAGACAGTACATTACAGCAGATTACCAAAGGTATAATATGGTAGCAAAAAGTAGCGTAGCTGCCTGTCCATCACACACCCATCACGTAGTAGGCAAAGATTGTATGAGCTAAAAAAAAGCTAACTTTATAAAAAAATGTTAAAAAGTTGGAATAATACATGGCACCTGATAAATTCTGCCTGTTGAATAATGATGACCTTCACCTTTTGAAAAAATAATTTCTCCTATAGTTCCTCTGAAGTGCAGACTATGTGAGGGGAACGTCAAGCATTAAAGGGCCACTAAGGAGTGATAAATTAGGGACAGAGTAAAGGAAAGGGGCAGAGAGAGAAGTATAGCAGTGAAGCACTTAATAATATTTTGGGTATGTACATCTGAATGCTGTCAGGATGCCCTATTGTCTGCCTTTTATAAAGGAAGTTGCTGACAATGAGGGAAATGTGTGAAATGTGTCTGCTCCCCTGAAAAAAAAGACATTTTTTTGAGGTATATTTTCGCTGCATGTTTTGATGCCACCTGTCTAGTGCTGTAGGTGAAGTTGTAGGCTTCAAAGTGAGAAATATTCAAAGCTGCATCATAATCGTGCAATAAGGATGTTTCGAGCGAGAGGTTACAACATCTCATCAGGACTGCTGATGGCTGGCAAAAATATGATCTCACACTCCCCCAAAGCAAATTGTTTCCTCCAACTTCAAAAAGCTTTACTGTTCCCATCCACAGCCAGTGAATGTAAAGTAGAGCATCAATATCCTCTAAATGCCCAGATTGGATATTTTGAGCCATAGCGACGCCCATGAAATCGTTTACCTGTGCCGGAGATAACATTTGAAGGGGGCTGCATACAGTATGCTTGTTATCAGGAGGCTGCAGTTGAATCAAATTAAAGCACTTGAGTGTGAAACCAATCCCAAACTGAGTAGTATTTATCCAGGCATGACACAATGGCTATCTTTGTGGCTTAACCCACCGTAACCTGCGCTCAGAGCCTGGCAGGAAAGAGAAGGGAAGCAGAGCGGGTCCCATTCAGGTGGAATAACATTATGCGCTTTACTTCAATGCTTGTTTTACGTGGGCACTTTGGAAAGTGTAGGTCATGCACAAAGTACCTTCAGTGGTTGTGTATTTGTGTGTTTTTTCCCTCTCCTTCACTCCAGTCTCTGTGTCAACATTCAACCTTGTGCTGCCAACCCGAATGACTTGAAAGTGTTGACACCATAGCTTTGATGGAGATGTAAAAAGATCAGGTGAGGGGGTTGGTGGGGGGTGGAGCTGAATAGATGGGAATGCACACAAAGAAACAGAGACAGATGTAAACACACACTGGCACACACAGCACTCCCGGTAAACCGTTTTCCTCCATGTGTCACCTCAGCTGGCGCTTTCTTCGCTGCTTCAGAAAAGACATGCGCAAACAATAACCCGAACCAAAGCACAACATCAACTCAGTCCCTGCTGAGAAACAAAGATGATGCAAACTTTTTAATGTGTGATGCTGTTTTGCACATTAAAAGCTCCACAGTCAGATATTCAGTCATGACTGCCACGTGTCTGTTTCACGTATATACGAATCCTTAGCTCCCACTGACAAGAAAGCACATCAGACTCTGTCAGCTAATAGAGTTTTCACTAAACTTGGATGACTTTTTGAAACAATACAGAGGAAGGGGAGCGTTATAACCCAACCCGAACCCTGGACACAGTCTTCAATTCAGTTCAAAAACTATGTGTGTGTGTTTGTGGAGCATAAAGGCAATGCAGACACAAAATAGGCAGAGGACAAGAAAAGGGCAACAGAATAGTAGACAGCTCCATGAATATAGGAACAGACTGAAAAAAGAAAAATCTCAGAAATCCTTTACAGCAGGACTTAAATTCACCATATCAACGCATCCTCTCTTATTTATTGGCTGTGAGACAACAAATCCAATATATAACAGAGCAGAGCCAGACTGGATGTCTGGGGATACGCTAAGCTGATCAGCTCACAGTCTTGCTATTTGCAAATTAATTTCGCCTCTTCAGTGCAGTGTTGTGTGTCAGAACAGTGAAGTGCTTCCCAACGTGCCGAGGCTGGATGAATGGACAGGGTTTAGCAGCTGGTTTGATAAAGAGAAGGAGGAGATGCAACTCACTGAACCCGACTGAGTGGGTTTTGTACTAATAGAGTTTCTGTTCTTCTTAAAACAAAGTACATGTTCTTTCAACGTGGCACCTACTGAAAATGTTACCACTAAAGGATGAGTCCAGTTCATTATAGCTTGTCTAAAAATGATCAACATTTCATGCTCACAGTGATCACAATTTACGACTTTACGAATGGCCACAGAAGCTTAATTTTTAATTCTCTCATTTGTCCTATCTTTTCTTATTATTCTAACTAATTTTTGTAAACTTGAACTACAAAGCCAAGTATTAGATCTTGTTTTGAATTTAGGAAAGCTGCTCCAAATTATTCTAAATTGAGCCCCGAGATTGTTATTCGATACACGAAGTTTTATTAACCGGCATTTAAGATCGTTGGCTCCCTACGGCCCATTTTGGCCACATGCTAGACATTACAAGTATACAAGTATTTTTCTGTTACTTAGAGACGAATGATAACTGATTCCTTGCTCCTCGCCCAAATCACCATAGCTTTACTTATTGATGCTCATGCATCTCTTCACTTAGAGTTGGTTATGTCATGTTTTATTGTCTCTGACATTAAAACATGAACTGAACTCTGTCTGTCTGTGGCACAGATGAACAAGCTAATTCAGGCTGCAGGCTGAAACGCAATAAAACGTGACCACAGAAGATTGAATGTTGCTTTTATTGGGTTTCACACAGTGAAACAATACTTTAGAAAATTAGCAAAATTATCCTTTATATGTCTTAATTAACAAGAGGAATCACTGCTACGTGTGGATCCAGTTACAGTGTTCATATGAGCAACTTTTCTAAAACATATGGGAAAAACTGTGAATCTGTCCATCAAATATCCTACTGTTTGTCCATTTTTGGTAATATATGTCGTAACTGGTGGCAAAAGAGGTGGATTTTCATTCCATAAATTATTTACATGTTCATTCTGAGCTGTGAGTCCAACTCTGGAGCATTGGGTCATACATATGAATGGTGTGCTGGTCCTGTCTCTGCTCAAAGGTCAGAGTCTCCCTCTTTTTTGTTGTGTCTTAGCTCCACTTTCCTCCTCCTCTTTAAGCACTACAGTAACACATTGATGTCTCACAGGTGTGCCCTCAGATCTGTGGCTGAATGTTCCGAGGAAAGCCTTTAATTATAGACGATGCTGTAGTTCTGTAGTGTTCAGACATTCTTATCATGTACCCAGCTGATGAAAAAGGTGCTGTGTATAGCTGTTGGTCCTTGATGTTCTCTCCACGATCTCTCTATCCACATCCCCAGCAATGTAGGAAGCTAATATGAAAGCTCTCCTCTGTCTTGATTTGACAGTCATATGTTGGAATGAGAGGTTAATGTTTGAGAAGACTTGCTGCTGCAATCATCCAGATGCTCACCTAATATTGTATGACTTCATAATGCAGTTGTGTTTATTGTTTAATACATAAAAACCATACTTTGTGTTTACCATTAGGCCCATTCTGCTGTAGGCACTAAACTGCTTATATGGTTAGCTATTGGTATCGAGTGCATTAAACAGGAGGTCCAGATTCACTGTATCAAAAACCTTAGACAGACATTCTTAGATTTGGAATGATTTTAAAAACAATATTAGCTATGTGTGCAAAGTTCACATTTAGTTTTTAACAAAACTAAAATGTGTGACACCTGAAAGTAAAAATAAAAGTGCCAGAGTTTGTAAGAGCTTCAGAGGGCAAGGCTGTGCCGATTTAGAGGCGACTGGTGGTCCCGGAGCAGACTGAGCCATCTCTTGTCTATTTTCAACCATCACTTCCTCTAACCGTCCAGGGACATGACTCCATACCCTCTTCCTTTTTTCATCCCTTCTATTTCCTGTTTTTATCTCAGTCTCTGGTTCCCACAGACAGAGGAAGAAAATAAAAGCAGGTGAAGGTACTCTCACTCTCCCTGCTTGCATATTTCAACAGATTTATTCTAGTTGTCTGGCCTTGTTTGTCCCTGCCCTACTGTTTCTGCTTGCGGTTAACTGAGGGCCACATGTACCACTGAAGTCAGCCTAAATATTTTGTGGCCATACTGGGGAATATGCTCAAAATAGGGTGACACACTTAGAAAATGATTTTAAAGTTTTTAAAAGTAATCTAATTATAATGATTATAAAGCAATTGGATGAAACTATGGGTATTTTGAAAGACAAAAGGAGTGGTGTCAGCAAAGACTGTTTTGTTTTTGGAATTTCTTGTCCACCCAAGATTATCAACTCCTAAAAGATTACTGTAACGGTAGCTTAGGAAGGAAGGATCATTGTTGTGAATGTAAGATCAGTATGCTTGGAAAGACCAGTGACAGAGTATTTGGATGATCTGGTCTGAGATGCCTGATCTAGGAACAGAAAGCAGCAACAATGCGACAGGAATAGATGAAGCAGCGTTCCAGAGTTACAGTGCCTACAAAAAGTTTTTTCCCCCGTTGAAGGTTTCACCCTTTCATTGGCATAGCATCTTGTCTGATGTCGAAAAGCACCATTTAGGTCTCGTCAGACCCAAAAAACCTTTTTTGACATGACCGTGGAGTCTCCCACATGCCTTTTAGCGAACTCAAGTCGAGATTAAACAGCTTTCTCCTTGTCAGTCTCCCATGAAGGTTTGACTGGTGGAGAACCTTGGCAACAGTTGTTGTATGCTGCTGAGGCTCGGAACTTGCTCAGAGTAGCCACTCTCTCAGGATTCTCCTTCTTGCACGGTCACTCAGTTTGTGAGGACACCCTGTTTTAGGCACATTTAGACATGCACCGCATTCCTTCTTTTCCTTGATGATGGATGTCACTGAACTACAGGGGATGTTCCAGGGGATTAACAAGTGATGACCTTTCAGATGCAGGTAAGACACATGTGTCTTGCTTTCACTGCACTCAGGTGATCCCCATTTCACTAATTGTGGAATTTCTAGCACCAAATGGCTGGACCTTGTTGGATTATCTACTACTACTACTACTACTTCTCTTTGGGCTTTCCCCATCAGAGGTCACCACAGCGAATCATCCTAGGGCGACTGTGGCTCAGTTGGTAGCGTGGTCGTCCACCAATTCCACAGTTGTTGGTTTGATCTCTGGCTCCTCTGGTCACATGTCAAAGTGTCCTTGAGCAAGACACTGAACCCTGCTTAGTTGCTCCCGGTGAGTGTTGGCCAGCTCCCCCATTGGACTACGAATGTGTGTGTGTTCGAGAGTGTGAATGGGTAGATAAGAAGCAGTGTAAAGTGCTTTGAGTTGGTAGAAAAGTGCTATATAAGTGCAGACCATTTACCATCTATCTTCCACTCTGACACCAGCCAACCTCATGTCCTCTGTTAGCACAATGGATTATATCAGTCATTTTAAAGTTGGTGAATATCTATGCAAACACTTATTTCAACTTACATATGTTTATGTATGCCAGAGATCGAAGCGAGAGATGTTTGCTAAACCACAATCTGATGGCCATTTTTCTGGTTTCTGAGATGAAAAGTGGGACAGGAGTTCAATTTTTTCAATTCAATTCAACTTTATTTGATTGAGACAGATGGTAGATGGATAGGTAGCTGGGAGCAGAAGACTTCTAATTGATCAGCTTTACCTCTTTATTGGTGTGGATATAGGAGAGTTGAGAGTGGATAGTAACTTCTAAAAGGTTAGGTTGAAGAGATGGACTGTGGACAGATGAATTTGGATTAAAAGCAGCAATAAGCTGAAAAAAGCCAGTATGAGAATAGATTCCAAAGTTAGGTCTGTCATTAGTGATGAGAAAATGGACCCAGAGTCTGAGTAGGTCAAAAGTGAGTGAGAGGACGGGTTGCTCCTTCTCGAGATCTTTGAGTGGCATAGATATGTGGAAGTGAGAGGTGCACAAGCAATTGTTATCAAAAGCAAGTCTGCAGAAAAAAAAATCTGACAGATACATGTGGAGGACCCAATTGTTTTGATGGAATGTCCATGGCTGATGAAGTTACATATAGAAATGACATGTAGTGAGAAAGCCATAGGGGGAGTGATAATGCGACCAGCCTGCTGGTTAACAGCTCTGTAGCCTGATGAGTTTTTGTTGTTGCATTATTGATTGTGTCATCTGCATACATTGGCAGCTGGACTCATTTCAGATATTCACAGTTTTTTGTAAGCAAAAGCATAGGACCTGATATTGAATCATGTGGTACACCTAAGCTGGTTTCAGACATGAACTAGAGAATGTCAGGAGGATCAGGTCCTGTCAGGAGTGAAAAGCAAAGACATACAGACAGTTTAATTTGTTAATCTAGAGGAGCCAATTGTTAAAACCCACAAATCCCCCAAAGAGGGAAGTTGTTGGGTTTTCTCTAAATGTTTGTATAGTCTTGACTTTAACATGTACAAGTGCCTTGAGATGACTTTGTTGTAAATTGGCGCTATATAAATAAAGTTGAATTGAATTGAATTGAATTGAATCCCCCTTGAGCAGCTATAGGCAACAGTGGAGAGGAAAAACTCCCTTTACCGGAAGAAACCTCCAGCAGAACCAGGCTCAGGGTGGACGGCCATCTGCCTTGACCGGTTGGGCTGAGTGGAAAGTGGAGAGAGAAAAGAACAGAGCAACAAAAGCAGCAACAACAAAACATTGGGCAGGTTAGTAGGACCAGTAGCTGCGCACTGGAAGATACACAGCCCCAAATCCGGGGACACCTGAAGACAGAGAACGAGAGAGAGACAGAGAGAGAGAGAGACGACTATGGGACAAAGGAGATACAGAGTTAATGTTATATAAATGTGGGCTGAGAGGAGAACAGAAGATTTGAATCTAAATCTAAATCTTTTGTACTGTTAGTGACACAAACAAGGCAAAAATAAATTGATAAATATTTTAAAAATCCCACAAGAAAATTGGGTAACCTATTGCAGAGATTGTAGGCTGTAAGGTGTTGAAATGATGAAAGCGGGTGTTAGAGGCCAATTTCAATGGAGCAAAGAGACCAGGAAAAAAGAGATGATTCTGTTGATGAAAACTGGGAGGATATGACAATGTGTGTGGTCCACAGTCTGTCCTTAAGGAAACAAAGAGACTATGAAAACGCTTGAAAGGTGATTAGAGGTGTGGTCCTGATCCTGAACCTTAGTTAACTTACATAGACTAACACACACTTTCCCTCACAAATGCACTTTCGGTCCTCCCTGTTTTTGGAGAATACCTTTAAGACGACTATGGGACAAAATTGATTAATTCTATTTGTGCAGGACAAGGCCCTTCACTCTTAGACAGGTTAGAGAAACTTCCCTCCCACATCTGCTCCCTGGAGCCCTGAGACACTCAAAGAATTTACATTGCATGACTGCACCTCCTTCCTAAGACTGTAGCGTGTAGACCAGTGTGGATGTCGCAAGGTTGTGTTGTACAAAACAGTGGAGACAATTAAGGAGGTATGAAACTTACACACTTTAAATGTTTACAGATCTTCATATTGATTAAGAGAAGAAACTGCAACACCTTCCACTTCAGTATATCAAAATAACTCTGTTATATGAACATAAATAATTGCTTTATTCATCCATCCATTGTCTCTAACTATTATTCCATTCAGGGTCTTGGGGGACGGGATCCACCCTGTACAGGTCTCTGGTCTATCTCAGGGCCAACACACACACAGGCAGAAAATTATTCACACTGAATCGATAAATTTTTTTCATTATGCACAGTTTGTATGTACACAGGGAGCAGGTCCCCATCATGGATGCCTGTATTGCTGAACTGTATCGACAGCAGTGTTTTCATACTGACGTAGCAGCATGAAAAAAAAGTAAGAAGAAGAAAGAGTTTGAAAAAACAGAGAAAATATATTTAACAATTACCAAAATAATTTGAAATAAAGTAAAGAATCAAAGAACTGCAAAAAAATAAGGTTCCAGAGTGATACTGACGTTACACATTATTAGAGATTTATTTTTAAAATATTAACTCTTTTAGTAAGAATAAATATTCGTGCATTAGTCCACATGCATAGGCAATGGCTGCCAGATGAGATAACGCCGCCTGGTACCTGGTGAGGCCAGCACCAACATGACACTCACGAAAATAAACACTATATTGTTCTAGGTAAATTACCCTTTTGTGAAGCTCTATAACCTTTTCATCAAAAACCAAAATTTATATAGGCACCCAGCTTGGACACTGTCCACTGTATCGTTCTCTTAAATGACTCAAACTACCCGTAACAAATAGAAAACGCATAACAATCTTACTTTCCTGGCGCTGCCTAACCTGACAATAAATTTTATGCAGTGCTTTAACTTGTAATGTTGACTCGGCTGAGTTGATTTGATTCTTTCTGCGTGCTGTATAAATGAGCTAATTCAATAAGCTCTGACTTGCAAATGGGCTTAGTTTAATTGTAGTACTTTTGTATTCTACTTAGAAAATTATCCATACTTGGCATAAATATTATCACAGTTGTCATGGTAATGACTCAGTTGCTCACTTCTAATGTCACTGAGTAATAGCGAGGAAGAGAGGTGCCAAAATCACGATGCTGGAGAAAACATTAATACTGGAAGTAAAAATGATCTGTGTAAACCATTTACTTGTCACTACTTAGGTTTTCTTATTTGCAATTCATTCAATCAGAACGGCAGTTTAAACAGTCTGTATCCAAACGACCTCGCTTGATTCAAATGTGCATTCGTTTTAATTGTCCCAGCTGATAGACACTTGCACCTTCCAGATAAAAACAACATGAAGTGTTAGGTTATGTACAATGTAGAACATTTTCACTTCTCTTGTCTTCATCTTCTCACCTCACAAGAAAGTTTAACACTTGATTTAAATGCTGACTTTACAACCTGCTTCTTTCTCTTTCTGGCAAACCCTCAAATTTCATGACAATGGAGCTGAAAAATGCCACTGGTGTCTCTGGCAGAGGAAGCAGACCGTGTCCCAGTGCAAAGAGAGAAGAGCGTATGAATAAAAGATGGCCAGGCACAGCCGGGAGCTCTCTATTATTAAAGTGAGTTTCTACATCAAGGAACATGGAAGCTAAAAGTATTTGCGTGTTTGCGTGCATGTGTGTACCTGAGGTCACTGTACAGTAATTTACTGCTCATGCGGCACAACTGCTTAGTTATGGAATCTCAGAGTATTCAGTTAAAGGTCACATTAGTAACCATGGGCACGTGAAATATTGAAAATAAAATCCATTAAAATGCAACTAATCATGGTAAAATCACTGAACTCTGTGGTGAAGCCTTGATTTCAGAACCTGTCCAGAAGTGTGCAGAACATTTTGTCCACAAATGAATGTGGAGGAACGTCTTCTTAGACTATGACCCAAAACACATGGCCAATATAACAAAGCACTTCATGAGACAGAAAACGTGAAAGGTTTGGCCCTTCACCCAACTGCTCACTGCATACTGGTTGCTGCTAAAATAGGAGACACACAAGAGATGACATTTTGAAATAGTTTAACAAAGTAATTTAAATTACATGAAGAAACGAGTCAATTGCGAGAAGTCAGGAGCAAAATGTGTTGGTGAGTGGGAATGTGCTGCATGTCACAAATGTATTTGAATGTGAATGAATTAAGCACGTGGGGACCCATACTACTCACAGACGACAGCACCCACAACAATAGCCAGAAAAGCAGGTGCTGTCACAAACACACGGTACATTTCAGTGGAGTTAAAGAGGAGACTGAAGGGAGAAGTTCTCAAAGCAAACAACAACTGAAGGAGGTTGTAGTGAATCTCTAGGAAATCACATCCGAAGAAGAAACCAACAATTTAGGGGCATCAGTGAGTCTTTGTGCAAAATGTGCTTTTTTTCATTTTTGTTTTATATATATAAATGTAATAAGTACCAGGCAATAAACTCTGAAATTCAGCACTTATTATTACTGTCATATTTTTTGATAGTGGGGTACTGCACTTTGAAAGACTGTCTATTCATCATGTTGTGTGTGGGATTAACCACTCGCTTTCTGGTCCTGGGCTTCATTGATGCCTGTGCAACAAATCCATTAAGTGCAAATGCATTTGATCAACACGTCACAACGTCCACAGGTAAATTACATGACAAGCCTGGGTGAATATATTCAGGATGTGTCGTGTAATGCACTTTTGTTGTGTGCAGCCTAGCCACGGGCTAGGTTTTAATTGGCCTCCTGGAGACATGCAAACATCATCTTGCATACACGGCGAGCAAACATCAGAGAAGAGGAATCAGGGAGGATGAAGAGGGTGAAAATGAGAACGCTCGCTGTATCATGATTCCAAAAAAAAAAAAAAAGGGTGATTCCTTGTTGTTATGCTGGAAAAATGTATGCTGCATGTGCATGGGGTCAAACTGTGGACTGTGGAAACGCTGCTCATCCTCACACCAGACACCAATAATGCATCCGCTCCTCCTGCCGTATATAATAATCAACAGTAAATAAACCTGATGTGTGTGAGTGAAATAACATGCGTGAATAAATGCTGGGATTCACACCCACTCTTTGCACTGAAACCCACGTGTTTGCTCGTCTGAGTGTCTGTGATTACTATTCTACCTTTGGTCGCTCTCGTGTTCTGCACCACATCTTTGCCCCCGTGTTTCAAATTTCACAACAGTGGGTAACTGTGGCTCAGTTGGTAGTGCGGTCGTCCACCAGTTGTTGGTTTAATCCCCGGCTCCTCTGGTCTCATGTCAAAGTATCCTTGTGCAAGACACTTAACCCTTGCTTTGTTGCTCCCGGTGAGTGTCGTCCAGCTGCATAGCAGCTCCCCCATCGGTGTATGAATGTGAATGTGTGTGTGTTTGAGAGTGTGAATGGGTAGATAAGAAGCAGTGTAAAGTGCTTTGAGTAGTACCAACAGGTAGAAAAGCGCTATATAAGTGCAGACCATTTACCAGAGATTCCTTTATAATGTCAGACAAAGAACGAAGTTGAGTCTCTTTCTGTATTCATTTGACTAATACTTTGTTGTTTTACTTTGCATATGAAATTTAAACCGGGAATGCGAACCCACAACCTTCTAGCTGTGAGGTGACAGCACTAGCATATTGTTTCTTCAATAGTTTCTTCTTCATATATATGTATTTTTGTAAAATAGAAGTCACGCCATTAGGAATCTGACAGGTGCTGAGGTTGTGAAAAAAAGTTCTCAGATTTTTAGCCTTTTGTCTAAGCTTTGCTATTAATAGTACAATAGGAAATGTGACCTAAATGAAGCCGCCATAGAATTACGAAAGAAATGTTTTTACTTGTGTTGCCACTAATGTCTGAAGAACACTTTAACTGCTCTTCCTATCATGATGTGCTTTAAGCGTAAACTGTGAGTAGTAACCGAATGGTTTTTAAAAAAGTATTTCTAAGATATACAACAATTTTGCACACAAGGCGTCTATTGTATTCTATTGTTCAATTCAATTCAATTCAATTCAATTCAACTTTGTTTATATAGCACCCATTTACAACAAGGTCATCTCAAGGCACTTCACATAATAAAGTCAAGACTATACGGACATTTAAAGAAAACCCAACAAATCCCCCTTGAGCAGCTATAGGCAACACTGGAGAAGAAAAACTCCCTTTAACGTAAGAAACCTCCAGCAGAACCAGGCTCAGGGTGGGTGGCCATCTGCCTTGACCGGTTGGGGTGAGTGGAAAGTGGAGAGAGAAAAGAACAGAGCATCAAAAGCAAATTCATCATCAACTCCGATGATGTCCTGTTAGTTCATTTACAAGAAACTACACAGATGGTCTAAAGCTGATTTCAAATGCGCCACTTGTATTTGGAATCTGTTATTAACCTGTGAGATTAAGCTGTTTCTGTTTGGTTGATTTAATAGGTTCATTTAGACATGTATGTGTATATCCGTACTCCTTCTCTCTCACACACACAGCATACACATTCACGTTTTTTCTATGTTTACAACAAAAAGGCTGCAGGTAAAAACACTAACAGTTCTCCAATGGATTTACAGTCACTCTAATTAATTAGCTCCTATCCTGTCTCAGTTTTACATCCCATCCCAATCTTGACTACATTATTCTCATTAATTAGGCTCTAATCTTTTATGATTCTGTTAGATTTAGCAAGTGACTCACATCTTCAGCTCATCACTGAGCTCATTCCACAAATTAACACCAATAACTGCAGCACATCTGTTTGTAACGTTTGTTCAAACTTTTTGTCTCTTTAAACCTATACAAACAGCTTTTAAATGTTTCCTTTTATTAACTTATTAAAAATCTTTTACATAATAAATCCTGACATTTTAGAGCCATTAGCTTTCTAAACAATTTATTCTATTTCATTATTATAATGATGGCTCCCTTTTCTAAAACAAAACTGATTTTGTATTTGCTTCATGCTTTTCCCCAAACCTCCAGACAGTATGTCATGTAAGGATGTACCAGAAACTGAGGCTGATCCAACAGATAATGCAATTTCCAATTTAAAATTAATCGTTGTCAAAATTGTATTTCAAGCCTTTAAATTAGTGTCATTTACTCTAAGTCCACTTTGTCAATTTATTTTAGGTTTCCAAAATTACATCCTTGGTTTTATCTATATTTAGAACTAATTTATTCCTATCAAACCATTTCTTTGAAAGTGCTGAATCCCTCTGTAGCAACTCTAAAAGATGATTTGTGCTGAAGCAAAAACACGTGCCATCAGAAAACACAATACAATCAATCACTCTGGAAACATTACACATGGATTTAAGACTGAGGCTTGTGGGAGCCTGCAAGTTATGTTTTATGTGTTAAGGATTTAACTGTAAAATACGGTAATCTATTATCTGAATAACCTTACACCTGGGAATATGCCATTCCTGTACTACCATACCTCTCTAAGCTTTTATGTGGAGAAAGTTGTCTGAAATAACAAAACAAAGTCATCGGAGAGATTTAACTTGACTTCCTAAAAACTGAGAAACCATTAAAAAAGACCAAAGGCCTGGAAGATGATGCAAAACAACTATTGCTGATGAGGAATTGTGAAAACAAGCCCCAGCATCAGCCTTCAGAACATAGGAAAAATCAGCAATCAAGAGAAGATCTTCATCTGCATTCAAGTAAATGCAGAGAGTAAACGACACGATGGAAACCAGTGGTAAGCCTAAAAGATTACATTTTGGCAAAAAGCATTTAAATAGCTGTCACGAGAATAAACTAACTGAAGGCAGCTGTAGGAAAAAATACTAAAGAAGGAACCCGGCACGTGTTGGTCTGTGGGTTCCAGACGTGGATATGAAAATGACAAAGTAAGTTGTAAAAGTGGTTGTAGTTCCTCAATATTTTCAACACAACTCTTGATTAAAGCTGATAGTCTACACTGAAAGTCGACTCTGATCATGTACAGAACCAAAGTAACGAAAACTGACTCACCAACTCACTAACCACACCCCTCATCTATTTTATTGAAATATCCTAATGTACTTCATCTGTTCGTGTGTATAAGACATGAGTGGAACAGCAATTTAGAAAAGAGAGAACACAACCTTAGTAAACAAATGTCAACTTTTAGGCAACTTGCTGTAATAACCTAATGGAGCCACCACAGGATTATGGTTATGTGGCTGTGTTGCCTAGAGCAATCAGGTTATTGCAACTAATAGATTGGATAGGAAAGGGGGAGTCAGCAAGGTGGAATAATCTGAGGACAAAACGGGCGTAGGTTTGACCAAAAATAAAGCAACAACGTTACGATTTGGAGCAAAATATCAAACTTGTCCACCTTTTAATCTTTAACGTGGAAACAATTTCCTTATGAAACGCTAACCCATCTTCGGGTGATGGATCCTAAGACAGAGACATGAGCCAACATATTATAAAGAGCTTTCTCAAACTTGAAAATGCATAAATTACTTGCTGCCTCACACAAAGGAAAATAAAGTCTTTTGGCCCTTCCACACGTACCTCACAGAATGTTTAGTTTTACTTTTTCTAGATCAAGCTGAGAAGTCGCCCCCGTTTCCACAGTGTGCAAGTCCCTGCTGGGAGGACCTGTGGGGGATCGCGACTGTTCTGGGGCACCTGCATGTGAGTTCCCACCTCCATGACAAGGTACAAAAAGTAACACTTTCTTACACATGTGTTCAGTGTGTCCACAGCCCCCTTCAGAATCGAAAACAGAAACAGAAAAAAAACCCACAGAATTGTCCTACTGATTACAAGGTAGGACAAAGTGTGTATTAGATGGCATGTCGAAAGGTTAGAGCATCTTTTGTATGATTTAAATATGTCAGAAAAGGCATTGGAACAGATTGCATACAAATAAATTAAAGTAAAAAAAGTCGATGCGTCACGCCTGTGACTCTGTGACGTTACCAAACTGTTGGTTTCTTCTTTTGATCTGCTTTTCCAGGCTTTTACTGCACTCTTCTTAACCCATTTCCTCATCAGCAGGTGAAATCCATGATACATTGTGTATTTTGGATAATTGTCTTGTTGCACGATTAAGCTTCTTGGTTAATAGTTAATACTCATATTAATACTTAATAGTTTTGTTGTGTTTCTCTGTACATTTGCAGACAAAATGTTTCTATACACCTCTGGTTCATTAATAAAGATTTGTGATCCCTCTGGTTTTTATGTTAATCCATCCTTTTTAAAAGCAAATCCTGTCTTCTTCCATGTGTTTATCCAGATATAATATCATCAAGTACAACACTTCTATGCCATAACCATATTTTGATCTTGATTGCAGAGCTGAAACAAATGAATTGCCCTGGCTGCTCTGATAGCGGGGACTGTACATATTGTACATCATGCTGTACATATTGTACACATTTTCTGGGCAAGATGGGAAAAATATTTTTGCATTTGCTTGCAATGTGTTGTGGCTGACAGGAGGATGTTGTCCAAACCCTTTCCTGCGTGCTTTTGTCCACCCACTCTACAGCGTGCTCATCGGACAGAGGAGCATAGAGACAGATCACTGCCAAGTGCTCCACAAAGCACCACAGGAGATCTGTTCTTCCAGGGCTATTAACCAGTACAACTCCTCCACCTTCTGTTGGGGGAGTTGACTACGTATGGAAAAACTACGTCACTGA
This sequence comes from Channa striata, assembly GCA_033026295.1. Taxonomy (NCBI): domain Eukaryota; kingdom Metazoa; phylum Chordata; class Actinopteri; order Anabantiformes; family Channidae; genus Channa; species Channa striata. Next base: position 21,242,938 of record CM065186.1, on the reverse strand, counting down.
CTACGTATGGAAAAATGTAATGTTAGTATGTATACAGTAACAAAAGTAATGTGGAATTCATGAGCTCAAACATGAAATGAAACTGAACAATGTGATTTAGATGGAAAATAAACATTTGGTCTTTCTCACCAGGCCAGAACTAGACCTGGTCAGTTTACTGCTGAGTCTTCAGCTGTTAGTAACGTAAGACAAAACCCTTAAACAGCATAAAAGAATATTAACATATTTGTGTTGGGAGTCCCAGTATTCATAAACCTGTCATTTATTTTACTGCTGCAATCTTGTCTTTTCCTGTTGATTAGATTTAGATTAACACTTACTTGGGCCTCCCAGGGTTTGTAGCCTACATGTCCCACCTGATTTATTGAATACTTCAGTAACAGTTCCTGACTCTGTCCTCCTTCATTCTTTGTTAAAAATCTTGAATCATTTGATCACTCACCACTGTATCTGTCTCTTCATTACAGGACGTCAGGGCAGAGAGGGACACACGCTCAGGGGCAGCTGTATAAAGATAGAGCGGGTTGTTGGATTTCTGAAACACTTGCACATTATCGAACAACTTTGTTCTATGACCAATGCATATCAGCCTGTAGCCTTCATCGGGATCTGTTAGAAGCACAAAAGTAAAACATCATTTAAAAAAATCAACCAGTCATATACAAACACACATATATTAGCCAGTCAGACACATTTATATTGGAGGGTGGATGCATAGTTCTTTGGTGTTGGACCAATCCTCTCCCCCGTTTGGACCAGAGACAAGGGGTGTGTCGCATGACACCACAACTTAGTGGCTAAAAGAAATGTATGTGAAGGGAAGGGACAAATATGTTACACTGCATGAGCCACCATCAACCACTCAAAAAGCTTGTAAGATTAAATAAAAGTGAGGAAAACAGATATGAAGATATAAAAACAATACATAAAGGGATTATCCGAAAAGCATTGAAAAAAGGAATTATACAAACATATGTCCTGGAAATAAACTTCCAGGACATATGTTTGTTTAAATAATCCACAATGCCTCTCTCCCTTTTGTCTTACTCTGAGTTCTCTGAGTACTCTGAATAAATCTATAGCTGTAAAAAAAGCTGATGACGGTGACAATGTGGTGTATTAACTCTACGAAGATGCTGAGTGATGTCAGTTCTTTTAATTGATATTAATCAATTTTTCATTGTTTATGAAGGTTCCACATTTGAAGTAAAGTTTTTTTTTACTGGCTTCAGAATGGTCTTATTCCCTGACAACTTTATCCCTCATGTTTCTTCCCCTTTTGAAGGTCATCATGTGTGGCTCCTTAACACAGCTTTTAACAGACCCTGATAACGACTACAGGCCAAAACACGTTGGTCATATAACCAAATTTCAATTCAATATAACTTTATTCATATAGCTGAAATTTAGTTGCGGCAAAAAGTCATCGCAAGATAATAAAGTCAAGACTATAGAGACATTTAGAGATGACCCAACAAATCCCCCTTGAGCAGCTATAGGCAACAGTGGAGAGGATAAACTCCCTTTAACGGAAGAAACCTCCAGCAGAACCAGGCTCAGGGTGGGCGGCCATCTGCCTTGACCGGTTGGGCTGAGTGAAGCCACTGACTAAGGTTGTTTGGTGATCTGCAAGACTTGCCAGCGGTTAGATTTTTCAGTTTGTCTGTGCACCCTGAGGTGGGGTTGTGCCAGAGGTTTTTCTTTTACTTTGGGTTGTGCAGTATTTACAGGGTTGTCGGTTCAATTCTGGATGATGCGTCCATGTTAAAATGTCCTTGTACAAGACACTGAACCCCAAGTGGCTCCACCACCTGAAATGAAGCTGTACTCTGAATTTCCCCATAGGGTTCGGAGAAATTGTTTTTCTTTTAATTAGAATTGACAGTTGCAGTCATGTTGTGTTGTGTTTTAGTCACATCAGCACTGACTATTCAAGAGAAACAGTTGTTTTACTACTGTTGGACTGAAGGATGTGTCACTTTCAAATATGTGGATGAAAAACATTTCGCACTGGAAGTTGCTCCTGCCCTGCACAATAATGCACCACAGTATACAACCACAGTAGATCAGTAAAGGGAGGGGGAATCCGGAAGGCTGGTCGGGAGTGACACCCTTCTGGATCGTTCCCGAAACCTGCACCGTCGTGGCGCTTTTGAACTTGTTGTAAAGCTTATTTGCGAGCTTAGGCCTTAAAAAGAGGGAACATATTTTAACCGGGGCGGCTTGTTAGCAATGTTTACAATTCAATTCAATTCAACTTTATTTATGTAGCGCCAATTTACAAAAAGGTCATCTCAGGGCACTTTACATAATAAAATCAAGACTATACAAACATGTAGAGAAAACCCAACAAATCCCCCTTGAGCAAGCCACAGGCAACAGTGGAGAGGAAAAACTCCCTTTAGCGGAAGAAACCTCCAGCAGAACCAGGCTCAGGGTGGACGGCCATCTGCCTTGACCGGTTGGGCTGAGTGGAAAGTGGAGAGAGAAAAGAACAGAGCAACAAAAGCAACAACAAAACATTGGGCAGGTTAGTAGGACCAGTAGCTGTGCACTGGAGGACACACAGCGCCAAATCCGTGGACACCTGAAGACAGGGACAGAGAGAGGGAGACAGAGAGGGAGAAAGACGACTACGGGACAAAGAAGATACAGAGTTAATGTCCTACAGTGGTGACATTATAGATGTGGGGTGAGAGGAGAGAAGGAAGAGAAGAGGAAGTGGCAGAGTGCAGAGTCCCCCAGCAGTGTAAGCCTATAGCAGCATGACTATAACCAACTATAAGCTTTATCAAAGAGGAAGGTTTTGAGCCTAGTCTTAAAAGTGGAGAGGGTGTGTCTGCTTCCCGAATATGGACTGGGAGCTGGTTCCACAGGAGAGGAGCTTGATAGCTAAAGTCTCTGCCTCCCATTCAATATTTGGAAATTCTGGGAACCACAAGTAGGCCTGCATTTTGGGACCGAAGTGGTCTAGTAGGATGATGTGGTACTAGGAGATCTTTTAGATATGATGGGGCTTGACCGTTTAAAGCTTTATAGGTAAGAAGAAGGGTTTTAAATTCTATTCTACATTTAATTGGAAGCCAATGGAGAGAAGCTAATGAAGGTGAAATATGATCTCTCTTACTAATCCCAGTCAGTAATCTTGCTGCAGCATTTTGGATTAATTGGAGGCTTTTTAGAGAGTTACTGGGGCAGCCTGAAAGTAGAGAATTACAATAGTCCAATCTAGAAGTAACAAATGCATGAACCAGTTTTTCAGCATCGCTTTGAGACAGGATGCTCCTAATTTTGGCCATGTTTCTTAGGTGGAAGAAGGCTGTTCTAGAGATTTGTTTTATGCGTGAGGTAAATGACAAATCCTGGTCAAAAATGACTCAGAGATTCCTTGCAGTGCTATTGGGGGCAAGAGTTATGTCATCTAAAGTAGCGATATGGTTAGAAAACATGTTTCTTAGACTTTTAGGCCCAAATACAATAACTTCAGTTTTATCTGACTTTAGAAGAAGGAAATTATACGTCATCCAGTCCCTTATGTCTTTAAGACATGCTTGTAGTTTGATTAATTTATTTGTTTCATCAGGTTTCATAGATAGATATAACTGCGTGTCATCAGCGTAGCAGTTGAATGTAATAATGTTGCCAAGGGGAGACATATATAGAGTAAAGAGTATAGGTCCTAATACAGAGCCTTGTGGAATTCCATAACTAACTTTTGTGTATGTCAAAGATTCATCATTAACACGAGTAAATTGGAATCTATCTGATAGATACGATTTAAACCAATTTAGTGCAGTTCCTTTAATTCCAATAACATGTTCTAGTCTCTGTAATAATATTCTGTGATCAATGGTGTCAAATGCAGCACTAAGATCTAGCAGAACTAGTATAGAGACAAGTCCATTATCTGAAGCCAGAAGAAGATCGTTGGTGACTTTAATCAGTGCAGTTTCTGTGCTATGATGAACTCTAAATCCTGACTGAAATTCTTCAAACAAGTCGTTTCTGCGCAGGTGGTCACATAATTGCTTTACAACTACTTTTTCAAGTGTTTTAGAAATAAAGGGGAGATTGGATATTGCTCTGTAATTGGCGAAGACACATGGATCCAGACTAGGTTTTTAAGTAGAGGTTTGATTACAGCTACCTTATAGGCCTTTGTAAAGATAGATTAATGATATCTAATACGAATGTGTCTAATAAGGGTAGAGCATCTTTGAGCAGTCTAACTGGAATAGGGTCTAGCAGACATGTTGTTGGTTTAGATGCCATAATAGTTGAAGTTAACTCAGCAAGGTCTCAGCAGTCTAAAACGGACTGAGGACTTACTGATGATTCTAATTCTGTTGTATTTGTGGGGAGGGTCTGGTGAATTTTATTTCTAATAGCTATGATTTTGTTTGTGAAGAAGGTCATGAAGTCATTGCTACACAGCGTTGAGGGAATACTAGTCTCAACTGAACTATGGCTCTTAGTCAGCCTGGCTACAGTACTGAAAAGAAACCGGGGGTTGTTCTTGTTTTCCTCTATTAGTGATGAATAATAAGCTGTTCTGGCTTTACGGAGTGCTAATTTGTATAAGTATAAACTCTTTTTCCAGGCTAAGCGTGATTCTTGTGAATGAGTGGAACGCCACTTCCTTTCTAGTCTTCGTAACGCCTGCTTTAAATTGCGGGTTTGCGAGCTATATCATGGAGATCACCTGTTCAGAATTACTGCGAATGAGAGTGAAGCCTTTTGTCTGCTGGTTTTGCCTTGCACAGAACCTCACTTTTCTTGGATTCACATCTTTCAGGACACTTCCAATTCAAAAAGGTTTAAATTTGGGCAGAACAGCACAAGATATTATGGACATTGTTTTTGACTGTCCAGTCAGATGAACTGAGCGGCCTGACAACTGACAACAGGTTGTGTCCTGACTCATCCTAAAATCATAAAGTGCTCATGGTACCGCCCATCAACTCTCCCTTTCTCCTCATATGAGTGAATGCATGATTCTTGTGATTGCACTGAAATAAACTGATTCAGCTGTTTTCTCAATGTTCTGTAAGTAAGTCAACTTTAAATATGACCAAAATTTAAATCGAAATAGTTTTATTTTGGTAAATGTCATAGCGTGGGTACTCGCATTTGTATCACTCTAAAACTCTCTCCATTCATCATCATTACCTCCGGGTAATAGAGAACCGTAGGCCTGCACCTCCACGCTCAACGAATTCTACTGGTCAGCTGTATGCTTCCTGTCCTTTAGAGGACATCTTTAGAGGGCTGCAAATGAAGTACAATCAGGGAAAATATGTCTGCTCTGAATGATAGCCATGAAGACCATTCATACTACAGAGGATATTTTCTAGGCATGGCATTTACAATATGTTTGATGTGGGTTGCTTTAATTTACTTGAAATTAGTGACTCACACCTACACACACACCCACATACACACCTTTTTTTTACTTTTCCATTGCTGAGCTTTCACTGCAGCAGCATGCCTTTATTTCCTTTTTTCCTGTAATATCATATAATGTCCGTGTTGTTTAGCTGAGAGGATAAAGACCTGAGTGATCCATGCATTCCTCTCTCAGATGCACACACGCACACCCCCACATTGATAAGAACCACCCCTATTCCCTCTCCCTGCCTGCATATATAATTGTGGCTCTCTGCAGTCTGACAGGGACAGATTAAGCCAGCCCCTGATAGCTCCAGTAGCCGCTGTTATGGGAAATGGAGCTGCACATTTACATTTACTCATTCTATTACTTTGATTGATCTTCTAGGCTAACAGGCAGCTATTTAATGGTTATGGTGCAATGTGTCTTTTGGAGTAAATGCAGAAAAAAGATTGAGGACAGGTATTAAAAATGCTTAAAAAGCTCAAACGTTTGTCATCAAACCGAGCTAGGTGCTGGATTAGGCCTTGTGCCTTAGGTGAGTGTCACCTGGTGCAGTTGGCACAACATAGAGTAAAACAGAATGCTGAGGAAACGGCAGTATCTTGTTCTCAGCACATAAAAGCACAGACAACAGTGTCTTGCTGTTCTTTGAATTTGTAGAACTATATCAGCATCTGCCCTTATCGACAGAAGTTCCACAGTCTTGTCATCTCTGCAGCTGTTTGTTGGGTTCATCGTGTAAATGGCGCTTGGTCAACTTTGCATGTTCATATTCTTCTGCTTTTGGATCGAACATACTTACTTGTTTGCTGTAAACCAGTTCATGACCTGCTCCATTTACACAATAGCATAATGACGTGTTTCATGGACTTTGTTTGTGTCCGGTCCAGACATTTGCATACTTCTTGTATCTCCCCAAGGAGTATCAGGGTTGCAGTGCATGTCTCTAAACACAAACAGAACATTTCGCATATTGATAGTATGTTAAAAAAGCATTAAACTTAGAATAAAATGGATTGTAATGGTGTCTAATTGTCACACTTTGATAAGCAACATGTCCAGTTCACACATAACCTTCCAAATATTGACTTTTAAAGTAGCACATAGTTTAATAGAGTTTAGTACATAGAGTTTCCTGTAGATGTTGGAGTTACAAAACATAGGAATATAATTGATACCAAGGTTGATATTGATTGAGAAAAAATACGTTAGTGTTCTGGAGCGTTTGGTATCACATTGTCAAGATATCATGGTTTAAAGATTCATTTTTAGGTACAAACCAACATTTTTTAGTTCTTTTAGGCATATGGTTCCACATGTGAGAATTCAAAACAACCTTGTATCTAATTAAATTTAAAATCAGGTTGGAAATGTCTTTAGCCCCAGTTTATACAGCTGCTGTACTTGACACACACATACTTACATTCGCACGCCGGGCAAACACAATAAGCACAACGCTGTGTCTATAATGACTGTGTTCTTTACTTTTCAGTCATTAACATTTTAGTGTAGACTGACTAATGTTAACTACCGTGTGGCCATGGCAACTTACTGACAGTGTAGACCACTCACTCCAGATATTATCAAGTCAATTAGTGGACATCGTTTGTTGTTAACAGCACCATAAATATGGGCCAATCGATAACTGATCCATATGCTAGTAGGGTAATGTGTAATGCATCGTTTTAGTATGTGGTTTGGTTTTTAGACAAAAAACATCCACATATAGTTGAGTATAGGCACAAATACCAGAAGGCTGGGGAGAGGAAAACATCATGGTTTCGCTTAAAATACAGAAACAACATTGACTGAAGTAATTTGTCATGTGAACAGAAAAAGAAATCCAATGGGTACTGTGAGGCAGGTGCTGCTGATTGTCTTATTCTTACATGGCTCATATAGAACACATCAGTGATACACTGAAGGTTTTACTCTAAAACTGCTGGGATGGTTCAATAAAGCCATTACAGAACATTTACACAACCTTTGTCAAAACCCGTTCACATTTCCACATAGACGCAACCTGCCGTGCCACTGTATTCATGCTCTGTTTGAAAAGAGTTATTTTCTCATTTCAGGCGGAATATTAGATACCTGTTGTTACTGTGGGATCTGACCCGGCCAGATTCAAATCCAGGCCTTCATTAGGACTGAATACTGCCGGTTCATATGAGACACCGTACAAAACCATTAGGTTTGTTATTGAATTAACTCGAGCTGAAGGACAGATGGAGCTTTTATTTCTGTTAGCAAAGAAGGATCAGTTATAAATATATGATTAATTAATCTTTCTACGAGTGTCTGAATTCATGTGAAAGTTTTTAAAATCCAATTATTGGTTTTCCAACATTGATATATTAGCTGTTACATTTGTACACCTACAACCTTGGTAAAGGTACAAACAGTGTACTTACATTTCATCAACTATCACTTGTAAAGTTGCACTTTTAGCTTTGGTTACTAAGCAACTTCCCGCATATTATACAACAGGAGAGCTTAGCATGGATGAGAGTGAAGCTGCCTTGAGTGGATGTCTCATTACAAAGGTGAAGTCATGTTTGCACAACAAGTCTATCAAGTTTTTCCTCTCCAAGGATTAACCAGTTCATACTTAGGCTTTTGTGGTATGTCTTTGAAGGTGAAATTAGAGCTTATGTATATATATATATATATTATATAAAGGTTGATATTGTGATACCAAACGCTCCAGAACACTAACGTATTTTTTCTCAACCAATATCAACCTTAATATATATATATATATATATATATATATATATATATATATATATATATATATATATATATATATATATATATATATATATATATATATATATATATATATATATATATATATATATATATATATATATATAAACATGTTTATGCACACTGGGACATTTATTTCATGAGAATGCTCTCTTTGCATTACAATTCTGATTCAGTTCCAACCACAGCGAGAAGGTGCATTTTAATCTTCTCTTTAAAGGTCCTAGCATTCAATCAACAATAAAACCCAAGTAGTTGCAAACTTTTTAACTTTTGCAATGTCTGACTCAAATAAACAACAGATATAATCAACACAATCTTTAGCACCAGATGTAAAAAAGAAGAGAAACACTTATCTGTGGTAAACAAAGAAGCCAAATGTTAGAGACAGAAATCGTTCAAAGATGAGGGGTCAAAAGTCCTGCAAACAGGAACAAGCAGCTAATGGAAGATAAGGGATTAAAAACACAATGCAGCTTCTCAGAGAATGATAATAATAAAATGGAAAGTATCAGCAGTAGCAGAGACACACAAACACACTGTGCAGTATAAATGACCCATGGTGCAATTGCAGAATGATTGTGTAAATGTGTGATAGATTTTCATTTTTTAGATTGTATATTCTGTATTTTGTATATACTACATTGTGGATATATTGTATTCTGATAATTCTTCTTTGCCGTACTCTGAACGTTCCTTGTTGTAACATGGAAACTCCCCCATTGTGGGACGGATTAAGGTTTATCTTACCTTATCTTATCTTATTTGTCTGCTGGTCACTAATGTGACAAGAGACGACTTAAGAGAAGTTGTTGTCCTGCAATAATGCCCTAGTTTGTCATCACATCACAATCAGAATGACAATTGGTTTCAATCTATTCGTTCACGTGTTATCGTTATCCTTACTTATCCTGTTTACAGTCACGGGAGGCTGGTGTCTTTTCCAGCTGTCATAGTGTCCATCCGTTCAGTAGCATGGTCCATCCTGGACAGTTTGCCAGCCTATCTCAGGGCCAACACGAAGAGACATGCACAGACAAACATGCACAGACAAACAACCATTTAAACTCACATCCGGGCAAAATGTCATTTTTTGTGCTCTCCAAATGTCAGTTACTTTGCTTTGTAGAAGCAAATTGAGCAGAAAACTGGTCAGTGAGTATGAAAACAAAACAGCAGATTTTTAAAAAATGTAAATTCTTAGGCTAATATTCAAAATTCCCCCCAAGAACTAGTCAACATCAGTCTTTCCTTAACCAGTGTGTTTCATTATATCTAATCCAAGCAATCCACTCTTTGGTGGCAAATCACGGCGTCAGCCATGACATCTTACCTACAAATGTTGTATGGTAAAATAACAAAACCCTTCATTGATAGGAAAAAGGAACAGTGGACAAAATCCAAACTGTGTGACATTTCCTGTGAAATACTATCCAGTTTTTTAGGTCTTTCAAATAAGGGTGGACATTAATGTCTTCACAGTGGGGCTTTGGGATTGCAAAGTGCTCCTTGTATTTTGTGTCATTTGACAGTGTGGTGACTCACTATGAATGTCTCTGTGCTGAAAATGGAAAGATAAGACAGGGATAAGGATCAAACAGCAGCAGCACCAGTGTGTGATGTTTCAAATTACAGAAACTACCACTTAGTGTTTTTTGTCAGCTTAGACTTCAGAAACCACCCAGCACAAAGCAGAGTCCTGCTAAGTAATGGACACATGAGGTTTTACTTATTGTAGCAGGATGTTGGACAGAATTGATGAGATGGCTCAAGCTGGTATGAGCGTGATGGTAACCAAATCATCTCTTTCACAGCTAATTTCACTCCAAGCCTACAGCGATTGAATCAAGGGCGTCACTACGGGGTCAAGTTTTGGCGGTGGGCTTGTCCCCTGTTGCTCTGTCACAAAAAAATTCTGTGACATGGCATTGTAGCTACTGTTTAAGGGGGAGGAAATACGTGACACTGATTTGACATGACTGATTCTGATACAGAATCTACCCGTGTTTCCAGCTGTGCAGCAGCTGTGCACCAGAAATCCTTCTGTCCGACATGCTTTGAGCTGTTCCTGTGACTGTATTTAATGCTGTGCACTGCTAAACCATGAATATAAAACCATATAACCAACCCAACAGGTGGTTTAAATGTAATAGTTGTGCTAAATGCACAGTTCCCTGAAAAGGGTTTAGATTAATAGATGAATATGACACAAATATTCACAATTTTATTAATCTAGATCATTTTAAACCTGGAACAGCGTAGATTTACGGTTGACTCCAAATTACCTGTAGGTGTAAATGTGAGTGTGAATGGTTGTCTGTCTGTGTTGGCCCTGAGACAGACCTGTCCTGACAGACTCTTGTCCAATGACAGGATAAAGAAGTGGTTACAGATAAAGAATGGATGGAACATAGAGCATAACATGTCTGAAACAGATTATGAAATTTTTACCTAGCAAAAGTATTGGAAATGTATGTGGTTGCAAATACTGTTTACAATAAATGTTTTTAGTGAGGGAGATCCTCCTTGTATATATTGACTTTAGTTTCTGGGTTGGTAGTTATAACTCATTTGAGAGTCTTACTCTGAGACTTTCACACCTAATTTGGAAAACTCAAAATTCACTCCTATTTGTTATTGTGTATCGTCCTCCAGTCCCTTATTCTGAATTTTTGACTGAATTCTCAGATTTTCTAGCCAACTTAGTGCTTAGTGCAGATAAAGTCGTCATAGTGGGCGATTTTAAGATTCATCTAGACAGTAACTCCCTCAACACAGCATTTACTTCATTATTAGATTCAATTGGTTTCTCTCAAAATGTAAATGAACCCACTCACTGTTTTAGTCACACCCTAGACCTTGTCCTTGCATACGGTATTGAAATTGATAAACTAACAGTATTTCCTCATAATTCTGTTTTCTCCGACCATTTCCTAATAACATTTGAATTTAGTTTATTGGACTACACAGCAGCTAGAAAGAAGTTTTGCTTCAGAAGGTGTTTATCTGAAAACACTGTGAACAAATTTAAGGAAATGATCCCTTCATCATTTACTTCAACACGTACCGATATAACTGAGAGTAGCCTCATTAATTGTACTCCTGTACAAGTTGATTACCTTACTGATAATTATGCAGCATCTTTATGTTCCATACTTGATAGTGTTGCCCCTCTAAAAAAGAAGGCCGTAATTCTGAACAAGCGATCTCCATGGTATAGGTCGCAAACCCGCAATTTAAAGCAGGCGTCACGAAGACTAGAAAGGAAGTGGCGTTCCACTCATTCACAAGAATCACGCTTAGCCTGGAAAAATAGTTTAAACTTATACAAATTAGCACTCCGTAAAGCCAGAACAGCTTATTATTCATCACTAATAGAGGAAAACAAGAACAACCCCCGGTTTCTTTTCAGTACTGTAGCCAGGCTGACTAAGAGCCATAGTTCAGTTGAGACTAGTATTCCCTCAACACTATGTAGCAATGACTTCATGACCTTCTTCACAAACAAAATCATAGCTATTAGAAATAAAATTCACCAGACCCTCCCCACAAATACAAAAGAATTAGAATCATCAGTAAGTCCTCAGTCCCTTTTAGACTGCTTTGTGCCCATAGACCTTGCTGAATTAACTTCAACTATTATGGCATCTAAACCAAAAACATGTCCGCTAGACCCTATTCCAGTTAGACACGTTCGTATTAGATATCATTAATCTATCTTTACAAACAGGATATGTACCAAAGGCTTATAAGGTAGCTGTAATCAAACCTCTACGTAAAAAACCTAGTCTGGATCCAGATGTCTTAGCCAATTACAGACCAATATCCAATCTCCCCTTTATTTCTAAAATACTTGAAAAAGTAGTTGTAAAGCAATTATGTGACCACCTGCGCTGAAACGACAGGTCAGTCGTTTATTCAGTCAGGATTTAGAGTTCATCATAGCATAGAAGCCGCACTGATTAAAGTCACCAACGATCTTCTTCTGGCTTCAGATAACGGACTTTTCTCTATACTAGTTCTGCTAGATCTTAGTGCGGCATTTGACACCATTGATCACAGAATATTATTACAGAGACTAGAACATGTTATTGGAATTAAAGGAACAGCACTAAATTGGTTTAAATCGTATCTATCAGATAGATTCCAATTTACTCGTGTTAATGATGAATCTTTGACATACACAAAAGTTAGTTATGGAATTCCACAAGGCTCTGTATTAGGACCAATACTCTTTACTCTATATATGTCTTCCCTTGGCAACATTATTAGAAAACACTCTGTAAATTTTCACTGCTACGCTGATGACACGCAGTTATATCTATCTATGAAACCTGATGAAACAAATAAATTAATCAAACTACAAGCATGTCTTAAAGACATAAGGGACTGGATGACGTATAATTTTCTTCTTCTAAACTCAGATAAAACTGAAGTTATTGTATTTGGGCCTAAAAGTCTAAGAGACATGTTTTCTAACCATATTGCTACTTTAGACGACATAACTCTTGCCCCCAGTAGTACTGCAAGGAATCTTGGAGTCATTTTTGACCAGGATTTATAATTTAGCTCACACATAAAACAAATCTCTAGAACAGCCTTCTTCCACCTACGGAACATTGCCAAAATTAGGAGCATCCTATCCCAAAGCGATGCTGAAAAATTGGTTCATGCATTTGTTACTTCTAGATTGGACTATTGTAATTCTCTACTTTCAGGCTGCCCCAGTAACTCTCTAAAAAGCCTCCAATTAATCCAAAATGCTGCAGCAAGATTACTGACTGGGATTGGTAAGAGAGATCATATTTCACCTTCATTAGCTTCTCTCCATTGGCTTCCATTTAAATGCAGAATAGAATTTAAAACCCTTCTTCTTACCTATAAAGCTTTAAACGGGCAAGCTCCATCATATCTAAAAGATCTCCTAGTACCAGATCATCCTACTAGACCACTTCGGTCTCAAAATGCAGGCCTACTTGTGGTTCCCAGAATTTCCAAAAAGAGAATGGGAGGCAGAGCCTTTAGCTATCGAGCTCCTCTCCTGTGGAACCAGCTCCCAGTCCAGATTCGGGAAGCAGACACCCTCTCTACTTTTATAACTAGGCTAAAACCCTCCTTTTTGATAAAGCCTATAGTTGGTTATAGTCATGCTGCTATAGGCTTAGACTGATGGGGGACTCTGCACTGTGCCACTTCCTCTTCTCTTCATTCTCTTCTTTCACCCCACATCTATAATGTCACCACTGTATGACATTAACTCTATATCTTCTTTGTCCTGTAGTCGTCTTTCTCCCTCTCTGTCCCCGTCTCTCTGTCCCTGTCTTCAGGTATCCCCGGATTTGCTGCTTTTGTTGCTCTGTTCTTTTCTCTCTCCACTTTCCACTCAGCCCAATCGGTCAAGGCAGATGGCCGTCCACCCTGAGCCTGCTTCTGGTGGAGGTTTCTTCCGGTAAAGGGAGTTTTTCCTCTCCACTGTTGCCTATGGCTTGCTCAAGGGGGATTTGTTGGGTTTTCTCTACATGTTTGTATAGTCTTGACTTTATTATGTAAAGTGCCCTGAGATGACCTTGTTGTAAATTGGCGCTATTTAAATAAAGGTTGAATTGAATTGAATTAACCTGGTTACCAGAAATCCAGCTAAAAATGCAGAAGGCTCTGATTGCTCCTCCACTCCAAAGAAAACACTGCTTTCTGACTTTTTTTCTGTCTTTTGGGTGCTGCTGCAGAGTGTCAGTGCAGGGGCAGAGAGGCAAAGCTCAGAGGAGGGACACAGCTGTTTAACAGTACAAACAACTTATTTGGGCGTCTTTGAGGCACTTTGTCTGACTTTAGATGGACTTTGATTTAAAAACAATGCGACTTCAACCTGGAAATATTCTCTTCCTCATTCAGCCTTTCACTCAGCTGCGTGTTCCTGTCTGCAGCTTTTTGCTCTGACATTCACAGTTGGAGAAAGCTGGTTAGAAACCTGGTTACACGGATATATGGAAGATAAATCTGAGAAATCAGGTTACCCTAATCCCCGGTCTCCAGTTCAGAATCCAGCTTTCCTGTTTCCATGACAGTTTTCCAGAGAAAGCCGACTCTAACCTGGTTCTTGAAGTCCATGTGATTGCACTGACTTCCTGTTGTGCTTGGGTTTCCCAGAGCTCTCATAACATTTTTATTATCAGCTCCATTTTCTTCTCCTGGAAACCAGTCTTGTTTTTTTTTAGGAAATCCCAAAAAGCTCTAATGAATATGTCCCTAATATATCTGTGTAATACCCACACCAAATGACTTGCTTCTTTCCTGTCAGTCACATGTTCCCATTGTCTCAGATGAGAGTCTATGTTATACTGTGAATAAATCTGATTTTACTTTTCTGTATAAATGCATTGCACTTTATTACCATAACAAATGTTTTCTTATGCTGTCCAATGCTGGATATGTGAAGTGCTCTTAATCTTCCTGGGGACGGATTAAAGGGCAGCATGAAAAATGGAAGACAGAAGCTCCTTTCAGACATGCACTGCTTTCCATTAACCTGACAGCAACAGAATGTGTTAGCTCCATGTCTGATGACCCCCGGGCCACTTCTCTAAAGAGGTTACCATGGCACTCTGAGTAGGTTGGACCTATGAACATTTTATGTGTTAGTTTCAACACAGCACAAGTCTGAATGGCATATACTTACATTAAAATTTAGACTACATGGTTATTCATATCCCATATCAATTACTACAACAAAAGCACAAATACTACTGCTTAAATATTTTCTTGACAGAAAATGAAATGAAATGACTAGGAGAAAGTCTACAACTGAAGGCAACCATAGGTCCAGCTTCCATGGCTTCCAACCATAGTCATAGTCAAGTGTCTGCAATGTACAAATCAAAGGCAAAGCCCAGCACAGCAGCAGCAACAACTGAGCACTCAAATTAATTCAGTCACCATTGAATGGAACTCATGACGTTCGTGTAAATGCAGAGAAGAAGCAGTGTGGGAAACATCTGAAAACTCTGAAAAGATCAGAGTACTGGATGACCAGCTCTGATCCTCAATCAATAAAATACGGTAAAACACACTCATCAATCTAATCTTTGTGACTATATGCCAAATAAATTACTGTCAAGCAAAGAATTTCATGCTGCACTTGATCTAGAAATCAAAACTCTTGAGGCTGTGCACATTAATGATTTTATTGCTCTAAAACTGCAGCTCAGACCATCAGCCTGTTATTAACGTTTTTAATTAAATACACATAGGTGATGCAAAACAACTGATATATCATATTGTTGATGTCTGTGCATAATTTGTCCTGACGTAAATGGCTCAAATAATCAATCACTGCCCTGCCTTGTGCAGCCTGTGTGATGGTAGGCTTTGCCAGGCTCAAACAAATTGAACCTATTGTTGATGAAATACTGACTCTTCGTGACCAGCAGATTATTGTCACATCAAATCGCTCATTGGTTAACTTTCATCCTGAATTAAAATTGCAGCTTAAACTGTGCCAGGGTGGATCTTTTTCGAATGCTGCCTGGATGAGTAGTGAAACGGAAAATAATTGCAATTACTAAAGTGCATCAGAAACAGTAGCTACAGTCACATGTAACTAAGTAAAACAAACAAAACATTAATAATGCAGCTGCTATTTACTCTGTTGTTATCTTTGCTTTTTGTTAAACTGCATTCCTACCTTTCACTTGCCCATTTATAACTTCATTATTTAGCTAGTGTATGAAGTGACATTGCAATCTAGACTGGTCAGTATAGAAGCAAAAACGTTCAAAATGTTCAATTTTTAATTCATTAGATTTTTCTATAACATTTGCCCAAATACTAAAATACAACGTGAGGTACTTTCACTTTACTTTTATGAATGCTGTGGCTCGTTGGAGCAGTTGTCTATGAACCACAGGGTCAGTGGTTTGACTCCCAGTTCCTCCTGGCCACATCAGAGTTCATTTGGATGAGCACCACAGAGTCGGACATGGCAAGGTGACCTATTAGGGTCAGTGAGCATCAACTTTGATCCTCATGTAAGGTGAATCAGCCCTCCACATTGGCAATGTTTAAACAGTAAACACAAATGATAAGTGAGTGGACGGGACAGAACCGAGCTGTCAAACAACCATGGTGGGGCTGTACAGTCGATCGACTGGGCTGATCAGAACATTCAGAGGCCTTCTTTCTCTCTCTCTCTCTCTCCCAGTTGCATCAAGCCCCTATTTTGCTTTATGCAACGTCCCACCACCTTCTCGATTGGCCACTTTGGAATTGCATGCAAGACTGAGAAGCTTCACTGACATTTTTAAATGTATTATTTGTTCATAAGCTGCTTGGATGATCAATTGCTCTTACACAGCTGTCCACTTATTAAGTGCGAATCTACCTGTGACTTCTAGGTCCAACTCCTCAGAGCAGCCAATCTCTGCAGTAGATGTATTATAGGAAACTCCCCTAATGAATCCATGGCCTGTACACAATCATGTCATTTTCAGTGAGAGATTACTGAGAGTGAACAAAGTCCACTAGTTAGGTCTGTTGCATCATGGCATGAGATTACACCATAACTTCTGCAGGTGGCACTCAGCTTACACTAAGCTGAGCGCTGGATAACCTGAGGCCTGTTACTAAACTAAAGGAAAAAAAGTTCCTCAGAACTAATCTCAGCAGTAAAAGGACAGTAACGTTATATTTAGAGCCCAGTTGTTTTCACAGTGCTGCTTGATTTATTAAGAGACAGTAAATGACAAAAAAGGTTTTTAATTTGAAACATTTGTGCATGAGTGTCACTATATATATATGTGTGTGTGTGTGTGTGTGTGTGTGTGTGTTTCAGATTTTAAATTATAGGATTATATTCCTCAGTGGGTGCATATACAATGCCAGAAATGGATAGACATGGTTTTAAAAAGCCATAATTAGAGATGAGCAAACCCACAAATTGTAGGCTTTTAAATCTCAATTACTTTAAGTTAAAACCAGTGATGAAGAGGCCAAAGAACCTGCATGTTAGGGTGTTACGACTTGGTCGTAATATGTAATAATGTGTTTGTATGCCTGTACCTTGTCTCTCCCTGTGTGTGTGAGTGTGTGTGACGTGTCTGGCATTGATTGAGCGGCTAAGAGTGTGATTGGCTGAACACGTTTGTCGGATGCCGTTCCGGGAGTCGATTGGTCGCAGTCTCCACCTGAGGGATTTAAATCCAGTGTCTTAGAGTCCGACCCGGGACTCTCCTCTCGCCCACCGCCAGACCCACTGGATGAGGTAAGAGCAGTGTTGCCGGTTTAGTTATTTTTGTTTGTTATTTTTGGCTGGACCCACCCTGATGTTGTAAACCTGTGTCTAGACAGACAATATAATAAATCTTGTGGGTTTAAGTATCTGTTCTGGTGGTTTCTGGGCGCTGGGAAGAGGGGAGTCTCAAATTGTGTGGGCTCGTCCGATTGCGCCAATCGCGTGGCCTTTTTTGAGAGGTACGTATGTTTCTGTTTTTTTTGTTGTGCTGGTTGGCAGTTTTTTTCCCCCGATTTATTGCCTTAGAATGGAGTTTCAATTAGATGAGTTTACGACAAATCCCTCTATGGAGAAGTTAAATAAATGCAAAAAGGCGGATTTGTTAATTGTTGCGGACTTGTTTGATGTCCCTGTGCCTTTACGTGCTCGTAAAAATGAAATTAAGCAATTTCTGCTTGAGAAGCTGCGAGATAAAGGTGTGTTTGTTGAGCCTCCTGTGGCTACTAGTGATGGCGGGGTTTAAAATTCCCGACGTCTCCCGCTCCTCCCATTGATCCGCTGATTCATCCTGGCATGACTGCTGATTAGCTTCAGCTGGTGCTCCACATTAAGGAAGTGGTGGGGAGGAATAAAGAACTGGAGCGAGAGACTATGCACTTGCGGGTGCGGGCTCTGGAGCTGGAGCGGGGACGAGTCTCCGCAGCAACACCCACTAGCCAGTCGACACCTACTCCTGCTCCCAGTGATGGCTTCGATATAAGCAGACATGTGGCCCTGGTGCCTTCTTTTCGGGAGACAGAAGTTGATTCGTATTTTTGCGCCTTTGAGCGTATTGCTTCTGCCTTACGTTGGCCAAAGGATGTATGGCCGTTATTGTTACAATGCAAACTTGTGGGAAAGGCAAAGGAAGTTTGTGCTACTTTGTCACTGGAACAAAGTTTGAATTATGATACAGTGAAAACCACTGTGTTGCGGGCCTACGAATTAGTACCTGAAGCTTATCGTCAAAAGTTTCGAGAGTGTAAAAAGACTGTGAACCAGACTTATGTGGAGTTTGCGCGTGAGAAAGGCACAAAGTGGTGCAGCGCTACAGAGACAAAAACCTATGATCAGGAATTTAAGAATTGCTTTAAAAACATTGTTGTCTATTTAAATGAACAAAAAGTGCCGTCGCTTTCACGGGCAGCAGTGCTGGCGGATGAGTTTGTGTTAACCCACAAAAACGTCTTTGCTTTGGCAGCAGATCGTGATGCCTTCACTCGATCAGAGCGGCATAAATCCATGTCACACCCGCTGCGTCCGTTACCGGTTCCACTGGACAAACGTGCGTGTTACTACTGCCGTGAACATGGTCACTTAATTGTAGACTGTCCCGTGTTAAAGAAAAAAGAGCTAAAAAAATCAAGGGTGCCTTCTCCGATTTAATTAATTCAGACTAGTTTGTTGACCGGTCTGAGAATGAGTGGCACCTTAATGGAGGAAAAAGTTGACTGTGATTTTCAGCCCTTTGTGTCGGAAGGATTTGTGTCTCTCCCTGGGGACGGAGTTGCCCCCGTGTGTATAAATATTTTGCGGGATACGGGTGTGAAACATACTCTTATCCGTGCAGGGGTTTTGCCTCTGTCAGACCAAACGTACTGTGGCTCCGACATTTTGGTGTGGGGAATAAAGATGAGTGTGTTACGTGTGCCATTGCACACAGTTTATCTTTCCTCTCCCATTGTGTCTGGTTCAGTATGTGTCGGTTTGCGGTCTAAATTACCAGTGTCAGGGGTGGATCTCATTTTGGGGAATGACTTGGCCGGGGGCAAAGTGTTTCCTTCCCCAGAGGTAATAGAGAATCCTTTGTGCGATTCGTTCTCGGCCGCATCGGATCTGCCCCCAGTGTTTCCTGCCTGCGCTGTTACGCGCGCTAAGGCCCGTAAGTCGGGTGAGGTAATAGATATCTCGGACAGCTTTTTGGTTAAGCATCCACATAACTGTGCTGATTCTGTAGAAGAAACTATGAAATGTGAGATACCTGAGGTGTTACAGCCTGAACTTGACCTGACACTTTCGGTGGATAAATCTGAACTTATTCATGCACAGAAAAATGACAACACTCTCTCCAAATGTTTCTCTGTAGTGTTAGAGAGCAAAGAGGGGAAATCGGGCAGTTACTTTCTGGATGGTGGTGTTCTAATGCGGAGATGGGCTCCAGTAGTTGATGGAGACTGCCAAAGTGTATCTCAAATAGTGGTGCCCACTCCTTTTCATGTCCAAGTGCTGAGTCTGGCCCATGACCACAGTTTCTCTGGACATTTAGGTGTCAGGAAAACGTATAATCGTATTCTTCGAGATTTCTTTTGGCCTGGATTGAAGTCTGATGTGGTGAAGTTTTGTCGTTCATGTCACACGTGTCAGCTGGTGGGTAAACCAAATCAGAGTATCCCTTCAGCTCCCCTGCATCCCATTCCTGTTATTGGAGAGCCATTTGAACATGTCATGATCGAATGTGTAGGGCCCTTGCCAAAAACGAGGTCCGGTCACCAGTACATTCTTACCATCATGTGTGCTGCTACCCGCTACCCTGAGGCTCTGCCATTGCATTCGCTAAAAGCAAAGGCGATTGTAAGGGCGTTGATTAAGTTTTTTACCACTTTTGGCCTCCCTAAGCGTATTCAGAGTGACCAGGGCTATAATTTTATGTCCAAGATTTTTGCCCAGGTATTGTCCCTTCTGTCCATTAAGCATCACACGTCCAGCCCCTACCATCCTGAGAGCCAAGGTGCATTAGAGAGATTTCTTTAGACTTTAAAGTCAATGTTGCAAAAATACTGTCTGGAACTTAACAGAGAGTGGGATGAGGGTTTACCGCTCCTGTTGTTTGCCATACGAGAGACTGTCCAGGAATCATTAGGATTTAGTCCAGCGGAACTGGTGCTTGGACACACAGTGCGTGGACCGTTACACTTGTTGAAAGACAAGTGGCTTGCTGATGAGACTCAAGTTGCACACAACATCTTGGATTATGTGAGCTCTTTTAAAGAGAGGCTACATCATGCCTGTGAGATAGCCCGTCAGTCTCTTGTCTCTGCTCAGACTCAAATGAAGAGGAATTATGATCAGAAAACACTCTTGAGGAAGTTTGAGCCAGGCGATAAAGTCTTAGTACTATTGCCTGTCAGTGGTCTCAGCCTGCACGCTAAGTTCTCTGGTCCTTATGTTGTTGATCGGAAATTGAGTGACACAAATTATGTAATTAAAACTCCAGATCGCACAAAAAAATCCTGTGTATGCCATGTTAACATGCTGAGTTATTTCTCTCGTGACAACGCTGAAATTGCTTCCCCTCTGACTACCGTTGGTGCAGCTTCTACAAGGCATGATGATATCGATGTCCGGATGGATGCAGTCCACCGTGCTCCCCTTGATGTGTTGTCTCGGAGGGATGAGGATGAAGATGAGCTGAGTGGTGAGCGAGGTTCTGTTCCTAGCGCTCGTCTGAAAAATTCTGAGATTTTGTCCAGGTTAGATTCATTTTTGTCCTACTTGCCAGAATCTGCTCATGGTGATATTACTGCTCTGCTCCGTGATCATGTGGATGTCTTTGGGGATAATCCTACTCAGACAAATATTCTATGTCACGATATTGACGTAGGGGAACATAAACCCATCAAGCAGCATGCTTACAGAGTGAACCCCACTAAGAGAGCGGTAATCAGACAGGAAGTTGAGGATCTCCTTCAAAATGGTCTTGCTGTTCCCAGCTCGAGTCCCTGGAGTTCGCCCTCATTGTTGGTGCCCAAATCAGATCAAACACCCCGTTTCTGTAATGATTATCGAAAGATCAATGCAATCACTAAACCTGACCCTTTCCCTGTCTTTCCCATCTCGCTGAGATTTCAGCTTTTGTTACGCCGGATCACTTTCTGGAGTATAAAGTGATGCCGTTTGGTTTAAGAAATGCCCCTGCTACCTTCCAGCGCCTCATGCGTAAGGTGCTATCAGGAATTGGAAATTGTGAAGCATATTTGGATGATGTTGTGGTTTATTCCTCAACTTGGTCTAAGCATTTAAAAAACCCTACGGGAGATTCTTGGCCGGTTACGTGATGCTTCACTAACGTTGAACCTTGCGAAGTGTGAGTTTGGGAAGGCAGTAGTAATATATTAAGGTAAGCAGGTAGGTCAGGGAGAGGTGCGTCCAGTAGCGGCGAAGGTGCAGGCAATTGTGGATTACCCAGTACCGAGGACCCGGCGTGAGCTCCGTCGGTTTTTAGGGATGTGTGGCTACTATCGGAGTTTTTGTAAAAACTTCACAGATGTGGTGGCCCCGCTAACTAGTCTGTCCAGTCCTGCTCAACCTTATAAGTGGTCACCTAGTTGTCAGGAAGCGTTTGTCTCTGTCAAAGCTCATCTCTGTGCTGCACCTGTGCTGACGTCCCCAGATTTTGCTCGCCCTTTTAAGTTAGAAGTGGATGCAAGCGGTTGGGGAGCGGGAGCAGTGCTGCTACAAGAAGATGCTCGGGGCATCGACCATCCAGTATGCTTCTTTTCAAAGAAATTTAACAAACACCAGATCAACTACAGCACCATTGAGAAAGAAGCCTTAGCTTTGCTTCTTGTCCTACAGCATTTCGAGGTCTATGTTGGATCTACTATGTTGCCTGTTGTTGTGTTTATTTATATATCTATATATCTATATGTATATATGTATATATATGTATATGTGTGTCTGTGTGTGTGTGTATATATATATATATATATATATATATATATATATAAATAAACACAATAACAGGAATAGACCTCGAAATGCTGTGTGTGTGAAATGCTGTGTGTGTGTGTGTTTCAGATTTTAAATTATAGGATTATATTCCTCAGTGGTTGCATATACAATACCTTAAATGGGAAAATCCATAATTAGAGATGAGCAAACCCACTAATCGTAGGCTTTTAAATCTCATTTACTTTAAGTTAAAACCAAGAGGCCAAAGAACCTGCATGTTAGGGTGTTACGACCTGGTCGTAATATGTTATAATGTGTTTGTATGCCTGTACCTTGTCTCTCCCTGTGTGTGTGATGCATCTGGCATTGATTGAGCGGCTAACAGTGCGATTGGCTGAACACGTTTGTCGGATGCCGTTCCGGGAGTGGATTGGTCGCAGTCTCCACCTGAGGGATTTAAATCCAGTGTCTTCCAGTGCGACCTAGGACTCTCCTCTCGCCCACCGCCAGACCCATATACTACCTTGTTGTGCCTCGTGGCACGAATTCAGTGCTAAGGGTCTGGTTAGCCTTTTATTTCTTTGATTACCATTTTTCTCCTGTTTTTGGCTAGGAGTGTAGGTTAGTACAATGTATGATTTGTTTTAAATTATGTTGGATGAGGTAAGAGCAGGTTTGCCGGTTTAGTTATTTTTGTTTGTTATTTTTTGGCTGGACCCACCCTGACGTTGTAAACCTGTGTCTAAACAGACAGTATCTTG